>OZ024829.1:2012500-2030000 GCA_964016985.1 Anodontia alba
AATACTGATTAATGAATAGGATCTTTGTCTATACTGGTTGTCCGCCTGATCGCCATTTTTTCTCTACAAAAACACGACTAACCGGTTTGAACGGGCCGTTTTTGCAACAAAAAAACTTAGATTTTTATCTCTGTTTGAAATGACGTAGGTTACCCCCTTTGGTCTAGGTATTTTTTATTCGCACATTATTTAGGTTTCTCTTTTGATCCAATAAGTAGGTAAACAAAATGTCGTGACGTTGTAAGTTCCAATTATCCCGAGTAGTCCTTAATGTCAGTACCATTTGAGACGATCACGAGAAAAGGGCCATTATGTTATACATGTACAGTAAAATTCCAGATAATCGTGCTGCCCTGCTTAAACAGTGTACACCCAGATCAGAGAGTTTACCATACTTGTCCAAAATAGGAACATTTGACTTTGATAAAAAATCAGGGCATGTCATGACCAGACGCTGCGTTCTGTGGCATCTGATCTTAGTCTACATTGTTGGCTAAGATACAACTGTCCGAATCATCAATCATATCATAATCGGATTTTTGATTAACGTGCAGGTACAGGGGCAACATCCACATCAGTGGGCCCCCTTCCAGACAGCTGGCTTGCTGCACGCATGGCAGATATCACACCTGATCTCCAGGTACGTCTATCATGAGGGTTGATAGCCGAGAGCTTCCACTCTCTGCAATCCCTCTCTGTCAGCTGCTTCCATGTCATTTTGGGCCTCCCAGGCCCACGCTTTCCATCAACCTGTATGTCAAAGGCTGTCTTGACTGCACCACTGGAGCGTTCCACATGTCCATACCATCGGAGTCTTCTCTCCTTCAGAATGAGGTTTAGAGCCTCAATGCCAAGTCGCGAAAAAAGCTCACTGGACCTGGTGGTGACAATGTCTTGCGGCCTGACATTGCAGATCTGTCTGCTCATTGCCCTGTCATTTCGTTGCAGACTCTGGAGGTTTGGCTTTGTCAATGGCCAAGTCTCGCTGGCATGGAGCATTGCGCTCCGCACACAAGAGCTGTACACGCGGCCACGTGTTTTGAAAGAGAGGCGGCGTGAAGAGAGAACTGGTAGCAGATCCTTGAACTTCTTCCAGGCGGTTTTCACATGTGTTGTGGTTGAGAGTTCACAGCCACCTGCTGCTGAGAGTAGTTTCCTAGGTAGCAAAAGGAAGCTACCACCTCAAGCTTGTCAGGTCCGACCTGGACGTCCTTCTGTGGTCTACCATCCAAGGGGCGTGCAGTTCCCTGGCACCGTGTACATCTATAGTCACGGTCCTTTTTCAAGCGCTTGAGCCCACTGCATTTCTTGTGCACCCAGTGCTTGCAGCCATTGCAGAAGATGCTGTTGCTGCCCACTCCAGTGCGACAGACAGCACATGTAAACTCGCCTGAACTCTGCAGGAGGTCCAGTCCCGTACCGCAGACCATGATCTTTGTCTTTCCTGCACTTACTCTCAGTCCTTTCTTCTCCATTGCTTCTTTCCAAGTCAAGAGCCTCCTGACACATTCCTCAAGCGATTCAGCGATGATAACAAGGTCATCGGCATAGAGGTCCTCCCAGGGGACCCCAGAGCGGAACTCTCGTGATAAGGCTTCAAGCACAATGATGAAGAGCAGCGGGCTGACTAACTAGAATAAATGCGGTAATTACTACCCGCTTTATTTCATATAAGTTCCTCTAATTATGATTAATTATTGGTAGTAGATCAATGCGCTGAAATAATCATAAAATTCTGGCTTGTGTAAGGTTGCGAGTTGATCCCCGACCAACCTTGTAACATAGCACTAGCTACTCTTTTCGCTTCATTACGAAAACACACCTTTTCAAATGTATTGAATTCACCGCCAAAAACTGTAAGTTTTCAGATAAAACTTCCGATAGTTTTCATATTTCTGCTCAAAAAATAGATTGTGGTTACTCGTAAGAACCGCCTCGACGAGGCGGTTCTAAAGAGTACCCACAATTTATGTTTTTGAGCAGTATACGAAAAATAATACATACCCCTGTAAACCCCAGTTTTACTATAAAAAAGTGGGGTTTAAGGGGGTCAAAATTATATAGGTGTGTTTTCGTGATGAGCATCAGAAGTAGTCAAACTGGTTCAGTTGGAAAACCATGCCATGAGTCTCGCATGCGGTGTAGCAGTACTTTAAGGAGAAATTATTCACTTTCGCGGGGAGGCAACTCTGACAAAATTGTTTTGTCTCCCTTCTTAAAAATGGGTCTAGTATAAATAGAAATAATTAGCTCCCTTTGCGAACAAATTCTTTCTACAGTCGAACCGCAATGGCTCGAACCTCTTTGGGACCAAAAAAAATTTGTTCACGATATGGGTAGTTCGAGCCACTGAGGGTTAATTATGGCGTTAGGTCAGGAAGCAAATAGCGATAATTTAGGAAAACCATTTTGATTTCCTATACAATGATTGCATATTGAGTGTACTCATTAGAATCGCCTCGAAGAGGCGATTCTAATGAGTACACACAGCATATAATTTCATGATAAAATAGGAAAAAAATCCTCAATATTTTTGTTAATGCGCTATCGGAAGAATTTCGTAGGGACTCAAAAACGAGTTTGAATTAGCAATGGTAAACGAGCCGTCGGTATTCGCGCTATTGATATTCGACTGTATATAGAAGTGGCCCTTTTTCAGACTGTGATTTGTGTGTGCAGGGAAGTCAATAGGTAGTTACAAAAATTGTCTCTGTTGTAAGAATGGTAGAAAGTCTACCGAGTGAAGACTCCTTTATCTTTTTCTACTCTCTCGGTAAATTCAGCAGAAAACAAAGTGATAGTATCTTATTTCTCTGGAAAATATTCTTTGACATTTTATGAAATTTGTCTCTTAAAGGTCCTGATCACAATTTGCAGTTGTGCATCTGATCTCGCAACCCAGCAAACACACAACTTCGTAGGAATGTCGTTACAACGTCGCTGCAACGACGTTGCAGCGACGTTGTAACGACGTTGTTGCGACGTTGTATGTTTGCTGGGATATTACATAATCTCCATTTTCTCATAGTATGACACAAACGTCACTTTCACTGAGCGATTTATTTAAAGTTATCTTTTTAATGCAGTGACAGACTGCGAGCAGTAAAGTTTAGCCGTTGAACATTTATAACAATGCATATGTAAATCATGAATTCTCATTACACATAATAGTACTATATCTCCCATTGTACATGTATGCTTGATGTGGAAATAAAGCAATAAATTAACAAAATAAAAGGAATCCTTGGCTTCATCAGTTATTGTTTGGATCATATTCTTGATAACAATGGGCGAGAATTAGGGCTTTGGCTGTTTACAGATAAAGTAAATATTTCAGGTGATTGATAATTATTTGCATGTTTTAACAAGGGAGACATTTTTTGTTACTTCCTATTCGTTTTGCTGCACACTGGCTCCTTCTGAGATGGGATCTACTCTGAAAGGAAAGAATTCGCACCTGTGGAGCAAATTCTTTCCTGTTCGAGTCAATCCCTTTTGGAAGGGCGGTAAAAACATTTTTGAAAGAATTTCCTTAATAGTGTAGGATAATGTACCTTAAGACATACATGTATGCAGACAGTCGGCCTCGGTGGCTCAGTTGGATGCGCCGTCCGACTGGAAACCAGGAGGTCGCGGGTTAAACCCCCGCCGAGATCGGCAACATTCTTTCGTGGAGATTGATCATGAAATATTTCCTACGGTCATTATCTCCCTTCCGCTGATTCAAGAAGGGCAGTTGTCAGTTTCTGGCGAAAGAATGTGCACAAAACTGGTTAACCGCTTAGAGGATTAGTCCTACCCAGTAAACGTGTGGTTAGGTAAACTGACCGCGCTCGACATGACCCCATTGGGTTGACTGGGCCGTAAAACCTCAACACAAACAAACAAACATATGTAGACAGCGCGGGTATCTGTGTAGTCTACGGTCCACCTGAAGAAATCTGGATCATAAGCTATCTAAAGAGAGCACAACGAAGATTCTAAACAGAATATGCGGATGCGCGGTCTGATCAGAGTCTTCGCTGAGCGTACATGTTCAAAAGCGTACACATTACGGAAACACGCCTATTCAAATATATAGCAAATTGCACCTCCGAAAACTGAAAATTTTCAAATAAAAAACTCTGAATTATTTCTGCTCAAAACATAGACCGTGGGTACTCGTTAGAACTGCCTCGGCGACTTTGCTGTTTTTAACATAACCCTTTCACCCCTGAGTTTCTAAAGTGTACTCTTCTGTCTTTGGCTTTGGCCATATCCATTGTTGCAAATTGCGAACAACATAGATCCTGATGAGACGGCTCGTGACCAGCCGTCTCATCAGGATCTACACTGTTTGCATAGGTGTATGCTTCGGTCTACAGGGTTAATAGAGATAAAAAAAAAAGTTTACAGGTGTCGTGGAGGGTAACAAATTGTCACTGTTCGCAAATTGCTGTTTTGGTTAGCACCAATTGAATTATTTAAATGTAAGAGAGGAACAAGGTCAGCAGTATCGTGATAAACTTCATTATGTACTTGTTTGCTAAAACTATCAGATTTCTCTTCAATTGACAAAACATCCAATATGTACATACAAATATGCATATCATTCCGCTTGCCGACTGAAAATATCACTGAATGCTAATTTTGTTTCCATTTTACTTTTCCCTAAAAATTGGGATTGGCACTTCGTCACGAAGTGCCAATCCCAATTTTTAGAGAAAAGTAAAACCAAATGTTGAAATTATGAAACAAAAGATTTGAATGAAGTCATTGAGATGATTGAAATAGAATTTATTCGAGACCGCACGGTTAAACTTTGACTCAATAACTCCGCCAATGTTAAAATGGTAAATGCGAATAAAATTTCTATTGTCTGTTTACTCTAAATTTAAATCTTGAATGATATTTACATTTATTTTATTTACTTTCGTACGCTTATGTATACTTATGAAATTGTTCAAATGAACAATGTAATATCCTACTCATTTTTAATTTAAAATTTCTACAGTAAGTGCCCCCCCCCAAAAAAATCTCCATCCAATGTTAATTTTTTTTTTTGCTATTTGAAGTAAAGGGGAATCGACACAACTGGTAGGTTTTCCGCCATTTTTAACGAACAGACACCATTTGTAACTTCCGATTAGCTTTCTGGTGCACCTATCCCCTTCTGAAAAGGGGTCTATTCTTGTAAAAACAAACTCTTTCCTTTTAGAGTAGACACCTCTCAGGAATAGAGGCAGAACCATTTTTACACAGCTCCTAAAATTCTTTGGACGCCTGATTGCATTTTGTTATTTTGGGGTCCATAACTGTTCATCTGAACATTCTAATTTGCTACTGGTTCACCGTTTCATTAAAGTTCTCTGGCTTGGGTATTTCGACCACGTATTTATTGGTTTTCATATAAAGACCTTGTCACTTTTCACATTTCTTGCAAGTTAAATATCCATTTTGTCTGAAATAGGGTTCTAAACATGCATAAAACAAAGCAAATCCGATTTCATTTTATCTTCTGTCATTGAGAACTTTTACTCAAAGTCTGTCTTATCTGATTTATTCTTCATTGATTATTACAGTTCAAACAGTTTAAGGGGAGTGGTAGCACTTACAGAGAGGTAAATCTGTCAGAATTGTTTTACCTTACATTTAAAAGGGGTCTAATCTAAAACGAAAGAATTTGCTCCCCTTGGGAGCAAATTCTTTCCTTTTAGATTACACCCCGTTTTAGAAGGAGTTATTGTGCAGGGAATCAAACAAAAGTTTTTTTCCCTTGTGGAACATGTACCAAGTGTATTTAGGTTTCGTACAGCTTTCTGCATGAAATTTCATATATCAATGTACATGTATATTATGACTATGCTTACTTACTTTACAGGCCTTATCTCCCCATACCTGAAATTCTTCTTCCGAATCTCTTCCAGTGGATTCAAACTATATTCTGTTAATGTGTAAACCTGCTGGTAACAATGTAGAACGTGATCAGCCGCCTTCTGTGGCATGTTATCTTGGTCTACACTGTAACTGATGTGATCATTTTCCAGGTTTTCTATGAAGATGGCTTCTTTCAAGTTGCTGTTGGTAGCGCTGTCAATATCCTACGCTTGTGCTTGGAGAAGAATTGTCGACCTTACACATACATTTGATAAGGATGCCACAAAATACCCTCTGTCGTCATTTGGTATCGACAATTTTACATACTACGATCATTGGTCCATTTCTGAGAAGTGGCATGACACAATGTGGTAAGACATCACATTTACATTGCCTGAACATAACCAAGCCTTAACGTTAGAAAACGCCGTTCAGACAACGACATTAACCCTTGTCCTGCTGAACCCGGATATGTCCTGCCTTTGCAAACAGTGTAGATCCAGATCAGTTGGCTTCTTCAGAAGCCAACTGAGCTGGATCTGCACTGTTTGACATTAAGTATGTAAATTTATATCAACAATCTGGATCAAGCAATCTAATTGGCTGAAAATCAGAAGTGGGTGTTGCATCTTAATTTATTAAGCAGGACAAGAATTAAGAAACTACACTTCGCTATCCAAACTGCGCTCAGTGAAGATTGTGATCAGATTGCGCCAATGCGAAGGCTGATCTCAATATTCCCCAAGCACACATGTTTGAAGATCGAAGGTTGAGCGAAAGACTGTAGTAACTCAAACATATTTTTGAAACCCTTGTTTAGGGGCAACTTTGACCCCTTTGTAAACAATGCAAATTTAGGTGTCATTACTCATACGAGTAATGGCACCTAAATTTCCATTGTTTACAGAAAGAAATGTTGTAATCTTCATAACGCCTTCATGGTGAGGAGATTAAGTATTGAGAAAATCAACCATCTCACTTGATACAGTCTTGCGATCAACCCTCGAGATGTTTTCCAACGTTGCAGCTGTTATTCTCAATTATTCTGTGATGTTGCCTTTCAAAGCAGTGCATTTCCAGAGGAGTTGTTCAGCAGGAGTATCTGATGACAATTTTGGAATATGATTTTATTATTTCTCTATAATACCATACGTTTTTGTACTCATAAGAAGCTTCTTTGCGAGGCGCTTCTAATGAGTACCCACAACATATGGTTTTCTGGAGAACTGGAAATTCCAGATTAATCATCAAAACTCCTTCTCAAAACAACTGCGATTTCTACTTTTTAGAACGATTATGCCATCATGATCCCACAGAGTTAAAGTTCGCAAGAAATACGTGAGTTTTAAGTTAACAACAACAGCAACAGCATCAGCAACAAACAACTACAACACAGTTTATGAATAAACTTAATGATATTTACACTTTCGTTAATGTGACAGTCATTATGTTAAGTGAATATAATGTGTAAAAAGGTAAAACCGTTGACGTTAATAATGGCGTCGCTGAAAACTGAACATAAAAAGTTACTATGATTTAAAAAAATGCTATATGAAAAATAAAATCTTAACAGGCAGTTTGCTTTTCTGCATGTATCAATGTTCGTGCATCATTTTGCATGCTTTTGTATGCTGTTGCATCACAATTACAACTAAAGTTTTGGCATGGAAGGCTCCAGTCTGTAATTGTTGCCTCTAACATGTTAGGCCTACTTCATTTATTTATTATTTATTTTGTAAAGAGACATTTACAAATATTTTGGAAATAAAATGGTGGTCTTGCAACATTTGTCCCAGCGGGCACAGGACGTTTATAGAACGTCGCATCAACGTCGATGCAGCGTCATAAAGGAACATATTCCAGCGGGTACATGATGTTTATACAACGTCGCATTAACGTCGATGCAACGTCATGACGTTTTATCGACGTTGATGCGACGTTGTTTAAACCTCATGTGCCCGATGTGTTATGTTCCTTCATCACTAACAAGTATAGTTTTGACAAAGACGACTGGCTTCAGATATTTGGCAACTGACTATCAATGTCTGTACACAAGAAAACAACAAACAGGACCACGATCGTGGTACGATCGTGGTCCTGTTTGTTGTTTTCCTGTGTTCTGGCTTCAGATCGCCTTTATGGCCTTTGTTTTGTATCAGATTAATCACAGTGTTTTTGATTATATGTTCATTGAGATATTTCACTGATGAGGTAGAGAACTCCTATGCGAATCAAACATGTATTTGTCATTTGGAGATACATCAGAATTAACTCTTTCGGTGCCAAATTTCAGACGACATTTGTCGCCTGCGTTTTTTTAGTTTACCAAACTATCGCTTGGAAAGACGTTTATATGTAAAGCTGAAAGACTGAATATCAAACTGCGTAGATCCAGATGAGACGGCTCCATGAGCCGTCTCATCTGGATCTATGCTGTTTGCAAAAGCCTATTATTATCGACTGTGGCAGTGCAAGAGTTAAGAGTGAGGTTTCAAGCCAGTGAAACTGGTTTAAACTCCCACCCCTCCGCACCTAGATTTTCCAAGGCGGTTCTTCTGTTGCAGTTATTCTTTGTTCGTCCATCGGCGTTTGTTTTGTCATTATTTGTTCCTCATTTTTATTTAGCTGGTGCCTTGGGAAGGCTTCGAGATTGTTGCATTTACTGTGTGGTATTTTCACTATTTTCGTAATTGTGGTTTCTCCACGGTTACCTGATCTATTTGTTTTGTTTGTAAAAACAGAGTTACAAATTTTACAGACATAAATGCTTTCATCTGCCACCATCACCAAGAAGAGGCCAATAAATGTTCGTCGACTGTAGTTTGTTTGTTAAGTGTAATTGAAAGAGTAATAAGAACAAACAAAATTTACTTCATACAAATGCTTATTTTATAACTAAGCCAGTCACCGTTTTCTTACTTTTCTCGGAACACATACATTTCTTAGGATCTTTAGGGAAGCGTCTTGGGACCACCAACAAATGCCCACCACACAAGTGAAGTATGGAGAATAGATTCAAAAAGGAATTTCCCTTGAGAGCAATGGGAAGACTCACAAAAACTTCGAAGCCGTTGGAGAACACATTGCTATTGGGTCGTGCGTTCATTCGTCCGTTAGTCACGCTTATCTTGTTTGCAAGATATCTAAAAAATTGCTTGAGCCTTGAAGTTTTGTTTGCTAATAGGGGAAGAGCAGACTACCTGATTAACTTGCGAATAAATCCTGAAAACTTTTGCCGGAATTACGGCATTTTGTAGGAACAAGCATATAATTGGGAGCATAGTGTTTTATAAACAGTGGCGCAGCCAGAACGGAATTATTTCTACACACATCCATTACGAAAACACGCCTATTCAAACATATAGAAAATTTTACCTCCAATTACTGAACATTTTTAGTTAAAAAAAACTCTTATATTTTTCATGTTTTTGCTCAAAACATAGATTGTGGGTACTCGTTAGAACCGCCTCACTGAGGCGGTTCAAACAAGTTCCCACAATGTATGTTTTGAGCAGAAATAAGAAAAACAATGTATACCCCTGTCAACCCCAGTTTTACCATACAAAAGTGGGGTTTAAGGGGGTCAAATCTATATAGGCGTGTTTTCGTAATGCAGGAACAATCTTGAAAAATTCTCCCGATTCAAAATAGTGACGTAGCCAAAAAGAATTATTTTACGCACACCCAGGAAAACAATCTTCAAATAATATCCGTTGTATCGTTTCCAAAACAGGAGTTTCTCTTAAAGGAAAGAATTTGCTCCCAGATGGAGCGAATTCTTTCTTTTAAGAGAAACTCCTGTTTTAGAAGTGATACATTTTCAATTAAGAGCAGCTCCTATGCTAAAGAAGCAAAATATTCTATCCCAGTCAGCATTCTACGTAAATCTATATCGGGCCGTCATCGGCCCTTCAGGATAGCTGACGGGCCGATGACGGTCCGATGTAGATTTACGTAGAATGCTAGCTGGGATGTTACTTGATGTCTCTTTATCGCGAATATCTTACACATGTTACGCACATACGTAACGTGCGTACTTGGGTTACGCCTATGATAAAAACATACTTCTGGTTTGCTTTAATTACAAATTTACTTCTCGAATGTTTATTACATCCATAAGGATACTTTCAACATGTTTTCAGAGCCTTTTGAATCCGTCTTAACCCTTAAAGTGCCAAGCAAGATTGTTGCAGTCATTAGCGTTTTTAACTTTGGTTTTGTTTGTTTGTTTGTGTTGAGGTTTTACGGCCCAGTCAACCCAATGGGGTCATGTCGAGTGCGGTCAGTTTACCTAACCACACGTTTACTGGGTAGGTTAGTTCTCAAAGCGGTTAACCAGTATGTGCACATTCTTTCGCCAGAAACTGACAACTGCCCTTCTTGAATCAGCGGAAGGACTTTGGTTTTGTAATCGGGCACAGAATGTCCAAATCAGACTGATTGAATGGTAGAAATTTGACCATTGAAGCTCATCTGTAGACTGTGTATGCCTAGACTGGATACGCACATACAGTCGAACCTCAGTGGCTCGAACATCTTTGGGACCATGGAAATTCGTCCGAGACATAGGTAGTTCGAACCACTGAGGGTTAATCATGGCACCAGTTCAGGAAGCAAATAGCGATAATTTAGGGAAAATGTTTCGATTTTCTACACAGTGATTGTATGTTGAGTGTACTCATTAAAATCGCCTTGATGAGGCGATTCTAATGAGTACACACAGCATACAATTTCACGATAAAATAAGAAAATTTCCTTAAATATTTGTTTTTTGAGCTATCGGAAGAATTTCGTAGGGACTCAAAAACGAGTTCGAATTAGCCATGGTAAACGAACCATCGGTGTTCGAGCCATCAAGGTTCGACTGTACACTGTAATAATCAGGGCATGCAGACTGTTCACCCAAACAAATATATGTTCCTGATTAAGAAAAAGAGCGGAACATTACTTAATTTGCATAAGATGAATGGAAGTTCATTTATGAATAACAATAATTTTGGACAGATTCTATAGTTAACATTGTTTTTATATATTCCAGGTTAAGTTTCAAGTTCATGGAATTTTACGAGCATATGGGTACTCACATTGATGCGCCGTATCATTTTGCGAAAAATGGACAATATTTGCATGAAATTCCGCCTGAACGACTGATGGGACCAGGGGTTGTAATAGATGTCAAGGAGAAAGCTGCAGACAATCCTAATTATGGCGTGACAGTAGATGATATTAAAGATTACGAAGCAAAGTATGGTCGAATACCACCAAATGCTATTGTCATGATGAACTCAGGATGGGGTTTGAAATATCCCAACCCAAAGCTTGTGTTTGGGACAGACACGCCATTGGATGTGACGACGTTTAACCATCCTGGATTTCATTTCGATGCTTGCGAGTTTCTTTTAAAGGAGAGACAGGTAGGAGTCCTTGGCGTTGACACGCCATCTACAGACCCCGCGAAAGTCACCAAACCAATGTACGGAAAGAATTACCCATGCCACATGTACCTACAACCGAATCAGGTTCCCCTCCTCGAATACGTCGCCAACCTTGATGCTATTCCTAACAACGGAACCACGATGTTTCTAGGTGCCATCAAGTCCAGGGGCGGTACTGGCGGGCCTGTCAGGATATTCGCTATCATTGAGGACGATCCTTGCCCTTCGACTACGGATGCAGCGTCAGACCTAAAGATTGCTTTCAGCTTTTTTAGTTATTTTGTAACTTTCCTGTTCTTCCGAAATATGTTTTAAATTTGCTTCAGCACTGCATCTTTATTTAAGGGGACTGAATGCACGTGGCATTTTCCACCATATTTTTAAAAGGGAGACAACTTTGTTACTTCCTGTTCGCCTTACTATACACAAATGCCCTTGTGAAAATGGTCTACTCCTAAACGAAAGAATTTTCTCCCCTTGGGAGCCAGTTCTTTCCTGTAAGAGTATATACTCTTATTCAGAGGGAAGACAAAACAATTATGACAGAGTTACCTCCTCTGAAAGTGTATGCATTCACCTTAAATGGTCTGTTTCAACAGTAATAACATAGATAGACACTGCTTTCGTATAATTCCTTATAAGAAAAATTTAACATGTAAACTTTCTTGTTACAGAAACTATCCTTAGCAGAATTTGACGCAATGTCGTTCCGTTTATTTTGGATCAGTTACGGATGTTTGCTGTCGTCAACATCTCTACCTGGCGGCTGTCTTGTTTCGCGGACCGTTGGTGTTGAAGTCGACGCTTAAAACAAACGGGTTCTGTCTGCATGTCTTCTGCGCCTGTGTGCAAAATGTAGATGTATTGACCAGATAGCCGAAAAATGCCAGACATTATACATATATCAACTAAACTTAAAATCGTGTTTTCCTCGAATAAGAAAGTATATAAATAGAACCACCTTGCACTAAGTAGTCGGTATATGCTTTGCAGGTAAGGGCGTAGGGAGGCCATCGCGGAGGGTCTCCTGTCCGCGGTCTGCGGCTGCCGTGCTTTGCGGGGTATAGTATGACGCGTAACCTTTACAACTCTCGGGGCATGTTTCAGCAGACGACATTCGCATATTTTTCCTATTGTCCATGAAAAAAGGCTCTGACATTTCATGCAAAGCACAGATGTGTGCTCGGTGGGGAGAGGGGTGGGGTGGGGTCGAGGCAGGCCGTGTTGGCGTGACTATTCCTGCTCTTTAGAATTTTTACATCAAGTGTTTGGTGTTTATGCTGCCAGCAAAATTTACCCTCAAAACGCCAAGAAAACCTGCATCTGAAAATGTAGTCTGTTTATGTCGTCTGCTGAATATTCTTGCAAACTTTTCAAATCTATTTTTGCATACAAGCAAACAGTGTGGACCCAGATCAGACTGCTCCTAGAGGAGCAGTCTGATCTGGGTCCAACTGTTTGCAAAAATGACTTTTAAAATCACAAGCAGATGACAAAGCAGACGACAATTGTTGTGATTGGCAGTTTAAGGGTTAAAACCAGAAACAAGTTCACACAAAATACATTAGTATGGATATTGAAATGACAACGTTTATAAAGTTTGTTTACCCTTAAAACCATATATGCCAAAAGTATAGAAATTCCTGTATTTGATGTATACATTATGATCTGGTCTACACTGATTTCTAAAGTCCCCTTTATAGAACGCTAGGTTTAAATGGGTTAAATGCTTAACACCACTACAGCAGACGACACTTTGACAAATGCGTTGTATATATATACTTTTTTTTTTAACTTTCAGAGAAGGTATGGCTTGGCGATTCATGTGAATCGTCTGCTTAGCAGACGATCACATGAAACGTCAAACAGGATTTTCTCTGAGTAATAACAAAATCAGTAGAATGTTGTCTGCTACACATTTGCTTTATGGATTAGCACTCTGTTTATGTAAAAACAAAAAAATAAAAAATAAAAAAATAAAAAAAATAAATAAATAAAAAAAATAAAAATACCAAAAACTTTATCTCCCCTTGCTTAATTACCACTGCATACTTTGCAAATACAGTCAAACCTGCCGTAAAGGCAACCTGAATTTAGCAATCATCTCTGGTAAGAGGCCATATTTTGGGTTACGATTAAGGCTAAATAAGAAGACATTTATCTGCATTAAGCGAGCAACTGTCTTAAACAACCACTTTCCGGCTATCCCTTAGGTGCTTGCTTAACACAGGGTTGACTTTAAAAAGTACGACAACAACGACAACAACCAAATCTCTGCTTGGAGCCTTCCTGTGGGCAAATTACATTTACGCTTAGCACTCTGTGTAAACTTTTCAGCAGACGACATTTTGAAATACTTTTTATTTTATTTTTCCCAGAAAACAGGCATTTGATATTGCATGCAAGTTGTCTCCACTGGAGACAATTTGCATGTAATGTCAAATCCTGTTTTCTGGGAAAAATAAGAAAACTATCACCAGTTTGTTGCCTGCTGGATTAGCCCTGAGAGTGGTAAAGATTAATAAGCCTATATTTTGTTTGGTCGTCTGTTTCTCCATTATGTATACTGAAAACAGGGTTATGATAGTATGCACATTACACCACAACCTCTTTATAACACTATTGTTGGGTTCCATAGCAGAAACCGTGTTAGTTAAACAACCGTGTTATATCCAAACAAAAATGTATAGATTATATTGAAAAATGACCATTTATGGTCATTTTTCAATATAATCTATACATTTTTGGGATCCATCTTTGAACAGTGTTATATCCAAAATCATGTTATAAAGAGGTTGTAGTGTATCAGGCGAATGTACAGAATTTTTTAAACTTTTTAATCATTATTTCAATCTGTTTTTTATTTCTATCCCAGCAGGCACACAACGTTGAAACAACGTCGATTCAACGTCGATTCAAGACTTTGAATCAACATTGAGCCGATGTTGTTTCAGCGTTGTGTGCCCGCTGGGATCAGTTATACATACTGTATATATATATATATATATATATATATATATATATATATATATATATATATATATATATATATATATATATATATATATATATGTGTGTGTGTGTGTGTGTGTGTGTGTTTTATTATGTTATAGAATGTAATAAGCCATTTTCTTTCTATTCTCCATTATATAGTGGAAATGTAATGACTTACATTGTTCTAGATAAGAGAATTGTATGTTCAATTTGTTGTGATAGTCTTGTTTCTCGACGAAAACATATGAGCCACACGTAAGAAAACATACCTTCCGACATGTATGGCTAACAAAGACTCAAATCAGCCTGCGCATCCGCGCAGTCTAAGCAGCATCTTCGTTGTCCGCATGAAGAAACTTTACATCCTTGTCTATCCGAAATGCGACAAATGTAGATTGTGATGAGGCTGTGAGAATGCGCAGGCTAATCTGAATCTTCGCCTGGCGCACATGTCCGAAGATACGTTCTCTGTACATGCTATGGGTACTCTACGGGGCACTTCCATTGAGCACTCTCAAGGGGTTTGGGTGGAAAACAAGAGAACTGACAATTCATTGTAAAACAGCAAAAAAAAAAAAAAAAAAAAAAAAAAAAAAAAAATAATAATAATAAAAAACAACAACAAAAAAACATAAATATCTAGAACCACTTAAAAAATTCAAAATGCGTATGGGTAATGGTTCCGATCGCTATGCAGTCCAAGTAGGGACGTCGTTTTCCGCTTATGGAATCAAATAGCATCGAGATCGACGATATTGCCTCAGCCACGGACGGTCATTGCCGCTTCGTAGGCAAATCCAAGCTGTCCGATGATACTGTTCTTGAATGATTCAAGTAAACGATCTTTATCCTGTGTATACTAGCGGCGCAATATAAAAACGTTCCTTCAGAGTGTGGACTATAACCAGCATGCACATACACTAATCCTGACCAAGGTATTAAGAAGGTGTGTGCCTAACCCTTTCAGCCCAGTGGAAAAAAACAACAACAACAGAAACCCTTGCAAACAGTGCAGATCCAGATGAGACGGCTCGTAACGAGCCGTCTCATCTGGATCTACAGTTTGCTATTCTATTTTTCATTTTAGAATGAAACCCCTATTTGCATCAATGGGCATGGCCTAAACCGTGGATGGACGTCCACTTCAGAATATCAGGGATGAATGGGCCAAGTATCGAATTTTGTAGACTGTATTGATGTCTACTAAAACCCTTATCAGATTGTATCAATAAGCAGGTTGATCTGTATGTTTACTGTTCGTAAATGCCCCGTAGATACTTTTCCCCATAGCACGGCTCAAAGTGTCTTCTGAAATCTGCTGGGTCTCACAAAAAGGTATTTGCTTATAAGTAAAAAGCGAAGTCTTTGCATCAGTGCATTCTGATCCGGACCGAGCTTTTCCCGTGCATTCCACATTTCAGACAAATAGCCACAAAAGTCTCTAGATGCTGAGCTTACCTGGTCTTCAATATTCGTGTGTATGTTCAGGAGACATGATACACTTGGTATTTGTACAAGGGAGGCAACTTTCGTGACTTCCTGTTGGCTTTCTTTCTCCCTTTCTAAAAGGGGTCCACTCTAAAAGGAAAGAAAAAGGGTCCACTCTAAAAGGAAAGAATTTGCTCCCAAGGGGAAGCAAATTCTATTCTTTCTGAGTTGACGCATAAAGGGAGCTTGTTCTATACTTATATAGTAGATCCCTTTCAGAAGGGAGGCAAATCCACTGTCTCCTTTATGCTTGAAGCAAAAAAAAAAAAAAAAAGAAAAAAAAAAAAAAAAGAAAAAAAAAAAGAAAACAACGACAACAACAAACAATAACAACAACAACAACAAAACAAAAAAAAAAACAACAACAAAAAAACAAAACAAAAACAAAACAACAACAGCAACAACAACAAACAATTCCTCCATTTATGTTATATATGTGCATTGTATGTGTATTGCCATGTGCATGTTTATACGACTTATCAAATATATAGAAATAAAGAAATCCGTTTTAAAATTCGCTGTTATATTATGTTTGCTTTATGGTCCAAAATCTGTATTGTCTTCACGTTATGTACGAAGAGGAGATGTCATCTGTCTTACTTAACATTTAATTCATTTGTTTTATGTACATATGAAAAATGCCATGTCAGCAACTGACATTAATATACTCTGAATAAGTGAAAAGAACTAAGGAATGTTGTTTTTTTTGTTTTTTGTTTTGGTGTGTGGCTTGTGTACTGTCTGTCTTGGTTTGTTTTTATTCTTCCTGTGGTGTCAATGGTAGGCTACCTTCTGTGATTGTGGCCCTCCTGGACATCTTTTATACTACGGTAGAACTTCAATGGCTTGAACCCCGATGGCTCGTTTACCATGGATGTGTCGAACACGTTCTTGAGTCCGCAGGGATTTCCTCCAAATAGATAAACGGATAATTTAGGGAGATTTTCTTCTTTTATCTTGCAAATGTATGCTGTGTGTACTCATTAGAATCGCCTCTATGAGGCGATTCTAATGCGTACACACAACATACATTTAAAATATAGAACACCAAAAAGATATCCCACAGTTATCTCCATTGTGCCTCCTGGTTGCACTAATAGTAACCTTCCAAGGTTCGAACTACCGCTGTCTCGAAGAAATTTTAATGGTCCCAAAGGGGTTCGAGCCATCGAAGTTCGACTGTATTAAATATGCAAACTTCATTTCAGTAGTGGTAGTGAACTGGCCATTGACCCTGTCTAGGGTATCTTAGCTACATCAAGCTGACAATGTGTATTTATGGGCAAATTTGTACGGTCTTAGTGTTGGATCGCTAGTGCCACTATCTTTCTCCCATGTATTCGTTGTATTTAAGCCAGGAACATAACAAATTAAAGTGTGTCTTTTCACCTTAACTTGGCGACAAATGAGTTATCCAATACGTAGAGTGAATTAATTACTGTGACAATTTAAGTAACCTCGTTGTTTAGGCGATATGTATGAAATATTGTTTTGGACGCCGCATCACGTAACTGCTGTTTACAAATGTGTACCTACCGGTAGATCAGTTCGTATATACTTATAATACCTGGATTACAAGACATTCTTCGACACAGCCATAAGAATTAGGGTGTTCTCCAGTACGCGTGAGGCATCTATCCTATCACCAGAAGCAGCGGGACCATTTCAAGAGCAGTTTTCAAAACCTCTGGCGATTATCTTTTCAGATCGCAAACTGAGCTGCATTT
>OZ024829.1:2035000-2114161 GCA_964016985.1 Anodontia alba
TAAATACGGTATTGACCATTTCGGCTGTAGAACATTAGCGAAAATGTTCCAAATGTATAAGTAAACTCAATGGTAGTCTGTCGCCTTTAACGCCAGCTATAGTAAGTATAAAGCGTATAAAAGAAATGAACATTGACAGAAATGAACGTACTCACAAAACAGAAAACGACTGAAGTATCAAGTGCTCTTGGCCAGGCTAAATTTCTACTACATTACGAAAACACGCCTATTCAAATATATTGAAATAAACAAAAAAAAAAAAAAAAAAAAAAAACAGGAAAATTTTCAAATAAAAGAATCTGGTATTTTTCATATTTCTGCTCAAAACATAGATTGTTGGTACTCGTTAGAAATGTCTGGGTGAGGCGGTTCTAACGAGTACCCACAATCTATGTTTTTATTCCTTTTTTAACAAAATAAGACAAATAATGACTACCCTTGTAAATCCCAGTTTTACTGTATAAAAGTGGTGTTTAAAGGGGTCAAAATTTTATAGGCGTGTTTTCGTGATGAATTGGTCCTCATAAGTGACCCCCATTTCAATTCTCAAAACTTAAGGAATGGGCTCAATGATCTCTGAGAACCAGACAATGTAAACAACACTATAGTGAAACAATGGTAGATGTGACGTTTTACGGCCGTGACATGGCACTAACACCAGCTGCAGTAAAGATATTAGTCTTAAAGGAATGACCTTTGAAAGTAATGGGCACAAAAACAAAACTGATAATAGCGTAAGTATCAAGTTTCTGGATCACACCAGCTAGATTTGGCCAGTTGAAATACTTTTGTACGCGTGAAATCATATTACAGTCGATTCTCGCTATCTCGAAGTCCAAGACTCTCTGAAATACTTCAAGATATCCGTACCTCAACATATCAGATTTGCAGAACTGAGGACAAAATAAATCGAACAACCACATTTCACAAATGAATGTATAATTTGACTCGTGAAGTTTGAGATAATTTAGAGCAATTTCTCCTCTTTTCCACAATATTTTGTTACCTGCTGTTAGATTTCCATGTTAAAACAGGGACCAGATTTTCACTTCGAGATAAGCGGTTATTCGAGATAAGCGAAGTCGAGATAACAAGAGTCGACTGTATTTGTATTGTGTTACGACAATATTGCATTGAGTGCTTTCTGTATTAACCCAAAGATCTACTCTCAGAATACATTAAAGCGATCTGATTGTGTCCCATATTCTTTTATTAATGCAAGCATTAAGTATTATAGTCTTGTGGATATATATATGTGGGGTATAAGGGGGTCAATATTATATAGGCATGTTTTCGCGATGATCATTTTGTCCGTCATCAGTGCATCCGTGAACACTTTGGAACATTTCCTTCTGAACAACTAGAGTGAATTGAGCCTAACTTGGTAGGGGGATTCAAAATAGCTAAATCATTCTGGTTGGTCATTTACTTTGTAACTAAAATAGCTTATATACTGTAAGAAATAACTCGTCAAATCGACTAGGGAGCCTGGCCAATTTCACGAGGGAGCCAGGTCAGTTGGCTATCCAAAAAGCGACTAGATAAATAATCAAATTGACTAGATAAAAAGTCAAAGTACTAGCAACGCTAGTCAAGTTGACTAGACTATCTGGTCAATCTGACGACCTTGCTAGTCAACAACTTTACTGGATAAACTAAACACTCTGACAACTATGCTAATCAAACTGACTATTTAAACTAGTCAATCTGGCGACTTTGCTGGGCAAGTTGACTAGAACAACCAATCAATTTAACGACAGGCCTCTCGACGAGGCGGTTCTAACGAGTACCTACAATCTATGTTTTGAGCAGAAATATGAAAAATATCAGAATTTTTTATCTGAAAAATTGCCATTTTTTGGTGGTAAAATTTTCAGTGTATTTAAATAGGCGTGTTTTCGTAATATATAATCTGCACTATGAAGTACGGGGAAACGCACGGCACTGACCACTAGCTGTAGTTAAGTAACATAAAATTATAAAAAAAAAGTTGCCTTTAGAAACAAAGAACACACAACGTAATGAAAACCGAGGACTGGATTTCATTAAATCTCTTCATACACAGCAATGAAGTTTATGTTTATGTCATAAAAACTGAGTGTCACCGGAACAGATTCAGATTAGCCTGTGCATCCACGCATATGTCTGCAGAATTAGTGCATGGTGAGCGTAGGTTGCCTTATTGCCTATCTAAGAACGTAAATACACTTTTTGTCAGATTTGGGAAAATAATCAAGTTAAGGAGGACATTTTAGATGGTATTGTAATTATGGGCTCTGGTCAATGTCATTGTTGAGGGACCAAACGTCCAATTTGTTGCAGGAATTTCTCAAGCAAGGGGGGAGTACATGCACATAGGGGTAGGTGCTTATTTTGTCTAATAATTTTATATCCGTATATATATATATCGAGAAGAAAGGAGGACGTTTTCCTATTAATCATTTTTCGTGGCTGCTGGTACTCGAAAATTACAACTTTGAAAACTCGGTTTCATTTTTCGTACGCAAGGTAGGAACAATGATATCAGTTTTCGTATGTAACATACAAAAAAATGATACAGGGTATCATTTTTCGTCAGGGTATCATTTTTCGTCGTATCGGCGCTATCATTTCCTCAGAATCAGCGGCAAACTGACTAGACGGCTACTCGAGTTGAATTTAAACCGAATGATTAGCGAGGGAACTCTCTTGATTTCCTATGTCACTAGTCAAAATGACGAGTTAATTCTTAGAGTGTATATACTTTGCCCTTTATTGCACGACCCGTAGGGAAGTCGACCGATTGAACGGCTGACTTTCGAAGAGTGCCTATAACCGCCTTAGGAGACCGTCTGTCCCGTCTGTATGTCCGTCCGTGCGTCTATCTGTCCGTGGTCAGTTAACAAAAATGGTCATAGCGCTTAAACCGCTGGGAATATTTTGATATGTTTTGTCATACTGATAGATATCGACAAGATATACTATACTGTTAAGCTTGTCAAATGCCACTTTTCCTTTGCCCAAAGTAACACTGAAGCAAAAAAAAAAAAAAAAAAAAAAAAAAAAAAAAAATGAAAATATGGAAGTCACCTTAGGTCTTCAACCATGTGGGATAATTAAAAAGAAATGTATACACATTGAAATTGACAAGATGTAACCAAAGTAATCACCGAAGTTAAGTCTTAGGCTAAGAAGAGGTACAGGCAAGAATGAGGTGGGTTGTGCACCTTAGCGATAGCCGATTTTATTTATTCGTTAGTAAGACAGAAACACATAGCAGTAGCAGACGTTGTATTGCCCTGCAATACTTTCAAGAACACTTTGTTTCATTTCTGGTTGTATGTATAATTAAACCACAAATCGAACAATTAATTCATTTGCGTTTGGGTTCAGTTAACCATAACCTCATGAATTTATTTCGAAGTATTTCATTTGTGATTAAACTGGCATATAACGTAGCCAAAAACTGAATTATTTCTTTCATTTGTGTGATATATTTCATATTTGTTATACAACCCGCTTCTCCTTGTCACTGGGCATATTTTGCTGTAAAACCAATCTAATGCCATCGAAACGAAATAAAGCTCAATTATTAAAATTCGAGTCTACAAGCACTACTCTGGCATATGGTTCTAAAGTATGACGTTATGGTATTCCGACAGGCATGTTCACATAAATGTCCTGATACGGGTGGATTAGATGCACATTTACTGCAAATACTGCGAAATTTAGAGGAAATCGTATGCCCGCAGGCATGAATGCACATGTCTCCTGTTATAGGCGGTGTCCGAACGCACCTCGAACATATGCGGTTATACTGATCAATTACGGTGCTTCCACACGCTTGAATGCACATCTGGTCCGTGAGCTCGACACGTGTAATACACTTGTCACATATTTGGCGCAAATCTTTGTACATAGTATTTCCACAAGCGTAAACGCACATGCTGTAATCTATTGGAGGATCTCTGGAACACTCAAGGCAAATTCTGGCGTATCGAGACACGATTGTGTTGCCACAAGAATAGATGCATTCATCCGTAGTGTAAGCTTCTGTACCAAGGCTAAGTATACCAAGGATAAACAAACCGAACAGTTGATGTCTCATTGTCTCTGAAAGGAAATACGAACGCAATTGATATTTAACAGATTAGTCAAGTACATGTGGTATGGCCATTAACCCCGTTTGTGCCTAGCGTCCCATAAATTAGACATTGGCAAACAGAACGCAGCCTCTGATCAGGGTCTACACTGTTTGCATTAACTACAGCCATTTCATGGTAATAATAAAAACTGACCAGACAACCCCTTAAACTGGATATGGACTGGTCCAAAGAGTTTAGGTAGAAGAGGCCACTCGGCATAAATGGGTTAACATTTGGTTTGAACATTTTATTTTTTTTTATTTCAGTATGCATTACATTTTTTTCAGTATGATACCATGCAGGCAAATATTAAGATAAGAACAAGGGAGAAACTACTAATGAGCCGGTACACAGCATGTCCTACAAGACTGTATGTGGACCCAGCGACAACTAAGAGGCTGATCAGAGTCTTCGCTGTCCTCCTGAAGGCGCTTTTGATCCTCGGCTGCCTACTCAGACTGCAAGGATGCACAGGCGATCCTTTAGGAAATGATGTTCCCTGGCTCATTTCGAATTGTATATAGTCACGAGACCTTCGTACATGTAACAGAAACTGCTCTGTGCAGTAAACAGAGTCGTACTTTTTTCGAGTAAATAGTTTAACACATTTATACCGAGTGAACTCTTCTATCTTAACTCTTTGGACCGGTACATTTATAAAAAAAAAAGAAGTGTCTGGTTATGTTTTGTTATTACTTTGTTTTGTAGAAATTTCTATAGTAAATGAAAACAGTGTAGACGCCGCAGTATGCTGTATGATCTGGGTCTACACTGTTTGGAACGTGGGATTCAAGGCTTAAATGGATTAACTCCATTCTAATTCTGAAGGATCATGTTTCAGTAGCAGAGCCAGCGTATTCTATTTTTCTTTAATCAAGTTGTTTGTTTCCCACCACAGGAAGCATTCATATTTGGAATTTTACGATCCAGTCAACAAATTTTAGGGTGCTGTCGGAAGGGGGAGAATAGACTGGATGAATTGCGTTTGCAATCTATCTATCTATCGATCGATCGATCGATCGATGCTCTGCTATGCTACATAATCGATACATTTCTACAGTATCAAATGAATGTAAACAGACCGCGAAGTCCCTGAATAGCCTGGCGCGCAGGCTGATCTTGGCCATCATTCTCGGCAAATATTCCGAACGCGCAGGCTGATTTAAGTCTTTGTTGGACGCACATGTTAGAAGGTACGTTTTCTTACGTTGAGGCACATTTATCCTAAATATTAACCCTAGTCCTGCTGAACCCGGATATATCCTGCCTTTGCAAACAGTGTAGAAGAAGCCAACTGATCTGGATCTGCACTGTTTGCCATTCAGTATGTGAATTTATACCAACAATCTGGATCAAGTAATTTGATTGGCTGAAAGTTAGAAGTGGGTGTGGCATCTTAATTTATTCAGCAGGACAAGGGTTATGATTTTCTTTTATAACTGGATGGCAGACACCATCAAAAGTTCCACAAACAAGGTGAAACAAAAATATTTCAATTAAGCAAGCTTGATTAAAGTGAAATAAAGAAACATCAGAGATTCATATCAACAAACAAAAGCCCTTGTCAAAATAAATGTCAATGTCAAAACGTCAAAGAAAAAGTCAGACATTGAATAACATAAAGGAACCTTCTGTGATACTGTAAGTTAGTGCTGATATGTTACTACAATAGGTTGTTCAGCTGCTACAACCAACCCTCGGTGGTTCAGTCGGATGCACGTCCGACTGGTGATCAGAAGTTCGTGCGTTCGATCCCCGCCGGGTCCGGCAACATTTTCTTGTGGAGACTGATCATGAAACATTTTCTACGGTCATTTTCTATCTAGGGCAGTTGTTAGTTTCTGGCGAAAGAATGCCTACAACCCAGCTAGCATTCTACGTAAATCTACATCGGACCGTCATCGGCCCGTCACCTACCCTGACGGGCCGATGACGGCCCGATATAGATTTACGTAGAATGCTGACTGGGAAGTGCTGGTTAACCGCTGAGAGGACTAAACCTGTCAAGGAAACGTGTATTTAGATAAACTGACCGACTAGACATGCCCTTAGTAGTGTTGACTGGGTCGTTAAACTCCAAAAAAATCTATCTGGATTTTATTTCACTATGAAAGATTTAATACTGAAATTTTGATTAAAGACGGACAGTTACGTCAGTTGATATAAAACTGAAACCGAAAGTAGCCTAATCGAGACATTACATGTATTTATGAAAACTTGGTTACAGAATTTTATAGAAAACAAAGTAACGGTTACACACTTACCATAATTAAATTAATTCGATTTCAACGTACACATGTGTAATAGAGTTTGTTACTGTGCCGTGTTAAAACAAATTTATAAAGTTCTATACTGACTTTAACACGGCATAGACTATATATTTTATTTTGAAACGGTTGGACAGGTACACACGATTTATCGATCTTTGCGGAGCAGTAGAAACACTATACCACTTCTATCACACGTTGGGTATATATATGGAAACGGGGGATTCTGGGTCAAAAAAATTTTTACGGCCGTTTTTTAATTCCCCAAGGGCTACAGAGGTAATTCTGCGACAAACTTTTTTTAACGGCCGTTTTTTAATTCCCCCAAGGGCTACAGAGGTGATTCTGCGGTAAAAAAAAATTTTTTGGTCAATTTTTGAACTCCCCAGGCCCCCCCCCCCCCTCGAGGCAAATCCCCGGCCAACTTTTTAACGGCTTTTTTTAATTCTAAAGTGATATAGAATTGATTTGTTGGCTAAAAGAATGTATTAAATAAAGAATATATTTTATTTGTATAAAAAAAATGAGTTTGGAGTATATGGAGTATCTAATGCGCCTGCAGAGTAGGGCATGTATAGCGTATCTAATACATCTTAACCGTAGAGGTGCTATTTCTAATGCCAACCTACAGGAAGGTATAAGGGCATTTTCTAAGGTTATTCAACAGGCTTCATCTTCGCCACCTCCTGCGCCATCTGCACCTCCTAAACCACCTATGCCTGCACCACCCGTGCCATCAGTTGATCCAGAAAAGCGCATTAAGCGCAACAAAAAGAAAAAAGAAAAACGCCACAAACAAAATTATGCGCATTTGAAGCAACTGAGATTAGAGAAATCACAACAGCAGAATATTTAATCTATATTTATATTTCTCAACCTCTGGCATTCAACACTATACATATACCGGTGCTTTAGTCTGATTTTACTAGCGCCACAATCTACACACACTCTATATCTTGCATAAGTGCCTCTGTTGCAATTAATACAAGGCGCAACTTTACTTTTTTTCATTAAATAATTATGCAGTTTACAGTATATAGATCTTTTTGTAGGCTTTGCCTGGCATGGCTTATGATTAGTAACTTTCAAAAAAGCACATTCCATTTTTTTCTGTTGTTATACACTTAATGTTTTTATATTAAAAAGAAAAAAAAAATAAAATATAAAAGTAAAAATATATTTGCAATGAGCGGTGTAGACTTCTTGTTAAAACTTCATAGGGAAGGGAGAATTGATGCCAGTGATATAAAAAAGCCTTGGATGAATTACAGCCAACAACTAAAACTGTTGAGTCAGTTCAACCATGTGCATTAGAAAAACAACAGAGACAGAAATATAAACAGCTGCAAAAGGCTGTTATTGATGAACTGAAACAGGTTTTATCACAAAGAAAGTCTGTTTCAGAATTAAATCTGGATGATAAACCAAAATGTGGGTATTTTAAGGCATATGAAATATTTGCAGATAAATACAAAGATCCCAATAAGTTGTTTCATGACAAGAAATCAGCCATCACCCAACAAATCGTTAAAGAGTTAAAAGAGTTGGGTGGATTAAAATTCCAGCTGGCCCTTACCATAAATTTTTATAAAGATGACGGTGCAGAGAAAAAAATCGTAACAGGTGTGTTACATGGTGATCAAATGGCCATCTTAACACCCGACAAAATAGATGAGTTTTACAATAATTCGTCTGCTCAGATTAAAACAGGCATTGAAAAATTTACAAACACAGCCTCAGGATTAGAAATTGATCATTGTACTAGGATCTACTTAAATATTGCAAAGTATGAACCGCTTAAGGGCTCATTAAAAATTTCTTTACCTAAAGCACTGTTTGACAAAAAAGCAATAATCAATCTGCCAAACGAAGACAACAGATGTTTTGAATGGGCTTTGTTGTCTATTTTATACTACAATAAGAATCACCCAAGCAAGTTATCAAGCTACAGAAAATACCTAGGCACATTGAATTTAAAAGGTATTGATATCCCCACACCACTTTCTCAAATACCAAAAGTGGAAAAACAAAATCTTTGGTTTGCGATCAATGTGTACGGTTGTTCAGTATCGCCAAAGAAGCAAAAGATAAATGTATTTCCATACTATATCTCTGATCGACCACCAGAAATCCGCCGAGTCAATTTACTTTTGGTAGAAGTTGATTGCGGCAATAATGACGTTCCTGAAGATGAGGGTATAATAGATGAAGACTATATTCCTGAAGATGATATAATAGATGAATCATATGATCCTGCAGATTATGAATATGAACCAGAGCCCCAGGAAAAAGAAACAAGGTATCACTACTGTGGGATTACAAAGTTTGATAGATTACTTCATGGTCAGAATAACAAACATAGAGGGAAGACGCACTTCTGTGACCGTTGCCTATATGGTTTCACACGTGAAGATCTGCTTATCAAACACAAAGAAGACTGTTGTGGCAGCAATAAAAATCCAACAAGAATAGATATGCCTCCAGAAGGTAGTTACATCAGCTTTAAAAACCATCAAAACCAAATGCCTGTTCCATATGTCATTTATGCTGACTTTGAAAGTATAATCAAACCAAAAACAGAAACAGCAGGTGATAAATCTGAAATCAGTAGTGAACATGAAGCGTGTGGGTTTGGGTACCAAGTGGTCAGATATGATGGCCAAACCAAACACCCTGTAATCTATAGAGGCAAAGACGTTGTTGAAAGATTTTTGGCCCATTTAGAATGTGAGGTTAGCAAGATCAATAACATCTTTGCTCACCCAAAACTGTTAATTATGACAGAGCAAAACATTAAAGACTATAAGAATGCCACACATTGTTGGATATGCGGACACGAAATAACAGAAAACAAAGTAAGAGACCACTGTCATTTCACAGGTGAATACAGAGGTGCAGCACACAAATCCTGCAACCTTAAACTCAAAATCAAACCAGGCAAGACAAAAATTCCAGTGGTAATCCACAATCTTAGAGGATATGACAGCCAACTCATAATGCAAAGAATACATAAAGCAAAAGGCAACATTACTTGTATCTCAAACAACGCAGAAAAGTACATCTCATTCAGTGTTGCCCAACTCAAATTCTTAGACAGTTTCCAGTTTATGGCATCGTCTTTGGAAAGGCTGGTGGGTGCAACTGACAAAGTAGACTTCAAAATAACAAAAAAGTGAGTTTGGTGACAAAACACCTCTTATCCTTCGCAAAGGAGTTTACCCATATGAATACAAAGACAAGCCTAGACAGGTTTGCTGAAATACAACTGCCACGTATAGATAATTTTTACAGTAGGCTAACTGATGAAAAAATCAGTGCCAAAGATTATGAGCACGCACAAAAAGTGTGGGAAGCCTTCAACTGTAAAACCTTAGGAGACTACCACGATATATATCTCAAGACTGATATAACCCTACTTGCTGACGTATTCCAAACTTTCAGAAAAACGTGTATGGGTGCATACAGACTTGATCCTCTGTATTATTACACTGCGCCTGGTTTATCTTGGGATGCATTACTCAAATATACAAAGGTAGATTTAGAACTCTTGACAGACATGGATATGCACTTGTTTATAGAAAAGGGCATGCGTGGTGGTATAAGCATGGTATCCAAAAGATATGCTAAAGCAAACAATCCTCATACTTATTACAATCCTGAAAAAGAAAACAACTACATCATGTATTATGATGCAAACAACCTCTATGGGTGGGCAATGAGCCAGCCACTACCTTACTCTGGTTTCAAATGGGTAAAACTGGGGGAAAAAGGCCAGCAGGTAAAGGACGTATACTTGAAGTAGATTTAGAATATCCAGAACACCTGCATAAACTTCACACTATCCACTTGCACCTGAAAAACTAGCAGTAAAAGAAGAATGGCTCTCACCTTATCAAACAGAACTGCTAGAAAATAAAAGCATGATAACCATACCAAAACTTGTCCCCAATCTCATGGACAAAGAAAAGTATGTAGTCCACTACAGAAACCTCCAGCTTTATGTATCCCTAGGCATGAAAGTTAAGAAAATACACAGGATATTAGAATTCAATGAAAAACCTTGGATGGAGCCTTATATCCGTCTAAACACAGAGTTCCGCAAAAAAGCAAAGTCTGCATTTGAAAAAGATTTCTACAAACGTATGAATAATTCTGTCTTTGGCAAAACAATGGAGAACCTCCGTAAACGAGTAGACATAAAATTAGTCAGAACAGATGGCGCTGAAAATGAAAAGTTAAGAAAAATCGTAGCCAAACCAAACTTTAACAGACGTGTAAAATTCTCTGATGAACTATCTGCAATATATGTCAACAAAACAAAGCTAACACTAAACAAACCAATCTACGTTGGTTTCTCTGTCCTTGATCTATCAAAACACTTGATGTATGACTGGTATTACAACAAACTGAAAAAGAAGTATGGTGAAAACTGCACCATGTTGTACACCGATACAGATTCCTTACTAGTAGACATCAAAACTAACGACATATACAAAGACATGTCTGAAACAAAAGAAGACTATGACTTCTCTGATTATCCTAAATACCACCAACTTCATGATAAATCAAACAAAAAGTAATAGGCAAAATGAAAGACGAATGTGCCGGCACTCCCATTGCAGAATACATTGGCCTTCGTCCAAAGTTATACACTATACTAAGAGCCGACGAGCAACTCATCAAGAAAGCAAAAGGCGTAAAAAATATGTAATCAAAAAACAGATGAATTTTGAGAACTACAAAGATGCGCTGTTCAACAAACAAAAGTACACACACACACAATGAACATGCTGCGTTCCATGCACCACAACATATATGGACTAACAGTAAACAAAACAACACTCTCACCTCTTGACACAAAGAGATATACAAACCCAGATGGAATCACAACAAGCGCGTATGGGTATCAGCCGGAACAATAAGTAGCTCTTCTCTGACAAAGCCTCTGTTTGGTGCTGGTGCTTTCAAATAATAAACCCTTATACCTTGTGTTATGATATGATTATCAATTTTATGGATATCTACGCTCTACACCGGATTAGTTGCGCGTCTCTTGCCACCACCTTCTAATTCCCCCGGCTGGTACAAATACCTAACACTTGCATTTGGGCAGATAGGCTCATCGACCTTTCTGGTTACAACAGGGGCAGGTCTTTTTGTCTCTGCGTTTAATGCTTTGATAACATCAGGCAATCTCCTAACCCATTCTCTGTTTCTCTTTTGTGTATCAATCTCTTTTGCATACTGATACCCAAACAATCTCTCAGCCAATGTCCTATTGAACCTTTCTACTATGCCTTGGTCTCTGTGTATCTCTGCTCTACCTCGTCTAATATTTGTTTTATATTTTGCTATCAGTTGTGACACAGCACCCATATATTCTCTCCCTGGGTCTACCTGTAATAACTTTGGATATTTCAAATGCCTACTGTATATTTTCTCAAAAGCTCTAGCAACTTCTTTGCTGTCTTTTGAAGTTAAGGGTTCAGCTTCTTTGTATCTTGTTCCCACATCAACTAATGTCAAAGCATATCTATATGTTTTTTTACCAACAGTGTCATGTGGCAAAAACAACAAATCTGCTTGATGTACTTCATCTTTAGCAGACACATCAAATCTTGGCCTGATTATTTTTTTCGGTGCAGGTAAATAAATCTGCCACAAAGCTTGTTTCTTTAAGAATTCAAACGCCTGTTTCTCACTGACCCTTGCTTCTTTGACTAACTTTTTTATTGCAGAATGACCTTTCCAAAATCCTTTAGGGCTGTAGTATATTTTTCCATTTTTTTTATATAAATATTTTACAAAAACTTATAAGCAACAAACCCAGTCACTGTCATGCCTAATACAACAAATGTAATCTCTTTATTTTGCTGGTCAGATGAAGGTGTATAAAAATCACTTAATTTAGGCTCAGGTGGTAATGGGTCAAGCGACTTGCCAGTTATGTAATAATATTGTTTCATAGCCTGATCAACATCATCAAAAGTCTGAACTGCATGGTGTTCCTTTTTTATTTGTTCGCTGATAAAATCTAATCTCTGCATTCTTTTTTATTCCATGCAGTCTGTGCCGCTTGTAAATGTTTATCAGCTTTGTCATGTCTCTCTCATTCTTTTTCAACATCATCACTTTTTCCCATATGAGAAAACAAATAATTACTACCGGAGAATGCTAATGCATTCACAAGTGCACCACCTATCATCATTGCTACTGCACTTGCCATTTTTTACATGTAATTTTAAAATTTTATTTCATAATATCAGCTGGAATAATACCCTGTTTAACCAGCATATCTCTGGTAGCCATAGCTAATACTATATCTACAGACAACATTCCAATGTTTGTCATGTTGAAATCAACTGTAGGAGGTAGTCTTCTTAATACTTTTCTACCAATCTCTGCATAGCCAACTGTTAATACAGTTTCAACACCAGCGTGGTATAACATGTTTACAATTTGTTGTACGTCAATAGCTGCCATATTTTTTATATGTGGGGAAAATTTTTTAAATTAAAATTGATTCATTTCAAAAGGATCTATAACAGGTTTTGTTTGTTGTGGAGGCTGTATAACTTGTGTTGCTGGCACTGGTTTATTATACAACATAAAAATACCTATACCAAACACAGCACAAAGTAGAAGGTAGTTTTTATAAACATTCACTTTTAATTCTACCTCTTGCGGTTCTTTTGTTATTTTTGTAACTTGCTCCACAAGAGTTTCCTTTTGCTCCGTAGGTGCTTGCATCCTTTTCCATCTTGCTTCAGCACCCTTTTTTCCAGCCGCCACTCTTTTGGGGTTCTTTGGTTTTGGATTATTGGTCTGATTTTCCTGGATCTGGCTCTCCTGATTCGAATTCTGATTTTCTTGGATCTGGCTCTCCTGATTCAAATTTTCCATTTTTATTATCTACGATATTTTTATTTGTATTAAAATCAATATGCCTTGCAGTTGTTAACATGGCCGTAAAGGCGCTAGATACATCCCATACTTATAATATAACTCACAACAAACACTTGTCAAGGCATGATTAATACAAGGATCTTCTTCTAAATCTTCTATTAGCTTAGGTGGGTTACTTACATTGAAATATCTTGACTCAGCCATAACATACAAATTTATAAAAGAGTTACCCAATGTCTTAGTCCTACTTGCACCAAGTCTGGCTTCATATCTACAGTAAAGTTTATCAAATTCGTGGGAAGACATTTTATCCAGATCTGCTAGTTGAACATCACGACCAAAGTAATGGCGGCTTCCACCTCCAACTATAATAGCTGATAATCTATCACGTTTTGTGTCTTGCACCTCTTGTGATGTTGTATCTTGTGTAATCTCTAACAGTTCTTCAGCATTCATTTTTATAAAGGTGATTATTTTTTTTTTTTTAAATCATAATAAATGTAAAATACCAAACATCCAACTGATATATTCACACAAGCAGAGACAATTGCTATTAGTTCAAGAAGCATTTTTATTACTATTTTTTATTAGCAATGTCATTTTACTATTAGCAATGTTATTCTGCTATTGGCAATGCTAGTAGCAAATCAATCAACTTGATATCTCGGAGGTGGTTCATTGACAAACACAAACTTGTTGAACAACACGAGGGGTCTTTTATTTTTTTTTGAAAGGACACTTAGCGCCTGTGCTTTTCCTTCTTCTATTAATTTCTTTTTTTCTTGTTCACTCAAACCAGACTGTTTAGTGTGCGTTTTATCTTTCAAATCATTATACTTGTCCAATTCATCAAGAACCGTTTTAAATTCCTCATCTGATATTTGCCCATCGTTTAAGGCTTTTGAAATTAAACCTTTGATGGAATTTAACTTACTCTCCCCGAGAGTTTTTTTTTCATAATGTTTTTGCGCCTTTGTCATTAATTTACGCCTGACTAACTTAATGCAAACGCCTATACATCCACACGCAATTGCAACAATCTCTATTGGTAACAGGGCTGGCACAGCTAACCCAACACCACCCATAATAATGCTTGTAGAAATAAATACACCATCTGTAGTATTAATTCCTTTTTTTGTACTTCTTATACAATGCTTTTCTTGCATTTCTCTCTGCTTTTAATTGGTTCTCTATTTCAGAAGTCTTTTGTAATCTATAATTCTGTCCATCTTCAGTAGGTAACTCTGGATATAACGGTGCAGTAGGCTGTTTCATTTTTTTATATATTGATTTTTAAAATATTTCAAAATAAAATAAAAATGATATCTCACACTTTAACAAGCGTTCAAAAACCATGTCAGCTACAAAATTACATAGATAACAGAGACAGCACCAAAACGATAGGATTAAAATCTATCACATACTGGGTTGGCTGGTATAATGTCACAGGCAAACAATATCTAACAATCAAAAACAAAAAGAATGTCCTCGAACCTGGCTTATATAATTTTAATGACCTAAGACAGATTTTTTTCAGATGAAGATATTACCTTGTCTGCGAATTTCACCAACGGGTTTGTTACAATAGAAATACGACCGAACAAAGAAATCGAATTGTCCAGTGGAATTTCGTCTTTACTTGGTTTAAAACATAGGCGGCTCACAGCTGGCAAACACACAGGACATAAAATGATTGACATCGCCAAAATTAAAGAGCTTCGTGTCTTTCTTGATCAAATAAATACAACAAATAATTTTCTAGATAGTGAACCAAGCACATTACCAGGAACAATACCAGTTTCTAACAAACCCTTTGGGAAAGTGCTTATTGGCAATTTGAATTTCCAATCTTCAAGAAGCTAATAAATGGATGTATAACTGAACTCTCTGTGCGCATAACAGATCAAAATAATATTTTTTTGGATAATAATAATTTACCAATTATAATAGGAGTGTTGGTACAATGAGCATATTTGGAGCAGATTACGAATTTGTAGACTTGCTTGAAATAATGGAAGATCTTGATATGAATGAAAACAGAATTAGAGACTTGAGAGGTCCGCGGGATGCATATGATGCCGTCAATAAAAGATATATGAACAAACGGATCGAATATAAAACAAAGGTCTAGAAAAAAAAAAAACTACTGCAATTCAAACACAAATAACTAACATACAGCAACAACTTGATGGCACCAAACCCCTTACCTCGGATCTGGACATGGGTAACAACAGAATAATAAACATTACCCACCCAAGAAACCCAGAACATAATATCGAGTATGAGAATGATGCAGTCACAGCCAAATTTCTTTATGACTTTGCTAAAATCGTTGACAAAAAATACTTGAAAACAGATGAAGACATAGACATGGAAGGACACCGAATAAAAGGCTTAGGTCTTCCTTTGAAACACAACGATGCAGTCCCGTTACAGTACGTCTCCACGCGTATACAGGCACTTACAGATGAAATTGAAAAACTTTGGGCACGGGACCGAGAAATAGCGGAAATTAAGAACAGAATTGGAAGGATTGACCAAGAAATTGAAAGAACAGATTTAGTGCTTGCTCGCTTGATAGCAGAACATTCTGGAATAAGGGATTTACGAATAGAAGGAGGGGTAAGAGTATTGCCTTAAATTTAAATAAATTATAAAAAAATAAGCAAAACAAAAATGATCCCAAAAGAGTTTACATACAGTTATCAAGCTCATTATCCCCACTGGAGTGCATTCAAGGTAAAAACAGTTAATATTGTTGATCAAAATATAGTTGTTACATCGGGCGGCAAAAGCTTTCAGGTTTCTTTTCCCGAAGTATCAGAAAAATACATTCTTCCATATGTTGAGTCAGATGATCTTGTTCAACGATGGCGAACAGACTGGATTAGATTTTGGCAAAATCAGTTAAACTTTGCTGTCTGGTGTGCAACGACTGGATGTGGAGTTGACTTTAATAACCATCTGAAAGATACAGGCATGATTGGTTCCCTGTTCAGGTTTCACGTTTACTACAAAACAAGAAGAATACTATTTGAAATGGCTGCCGACCTACCACAAGACGCAAGCTGGAATGAATGCCTTTGATAATAAATATAATCGCAGTGCCTATGAAAGAATATGTCCACGTTGACATTAATGCTGATTGGAGGCAAAAACAGAGCGACAATCAAGGTCTTGGAATGTTATACAACTACATAACAAATTTAGGATACCAAGATTTAGGTAAAGGAACAGAGTATGATACCAAATGGTATTCATTCACGCAAGCGACTACCAATGACATAATGCATATAGATTACATCGCCCAGGGCACTGAAGCTAATAGTGCTTGGACGACTTTTATTCTAGATGATTCAAACGGCTTCACAAGAGCAGGCGTTGAACGTATCAACGATGCATCCGAACATACTGCTGGGCTATTCTTGGTTCACAGTCTCAAACAAGGACTGACATATTGGGAACTGGCACTGCATTTGATGCACAAAAACAGTTTCTTGCCAACATTGAAGATGCAATAAACAGCCCTGTAGATTTACCCAGCCAAATAGCAAGATATCAAAGCACACTAAAATATGCAAGAAGCAAAGTAGACTTTGTTTATGGTATTGGGTTGTATATGTCACCGAGCAATATGGAGCTGCGAATAGGTACAATCCAAGATTACAACAACAAAATCGTAATTGCTAATGAAGGAGAAGGTCTAACACTCGGTTTGAATGATGAAACCAATACAGTACCAATTCCACCAAGATCAACTGCCACGGTTGAAGGAACCAAAACAAAACAAACACATCCAGAACCAGCTGCCGCAGGCTACAAAAAACAAGTACAAGCCTATGCAAAAGACCACAACCTTCCCCAAAGCTGGGTTGATAAAATCAGTGCAGACCCTGATAGTTTTGAAAGATATCTGGCAGCCCGTAGCATGGAAGATAAAATACAACACACCAGCGGTGCGCAGCACCCAATTCAGCCGGCGCCAGGCAAACCAACCACCAGTGAACAACATGAAGACAAAAAAAATACATTGATTATAGGTGGAATTGTTTTGGGCCTTACTGCCTTAATCATTTACGAGATTAATTAATGTATTCCTTTGCGGCTGCATACAACAATCCCGCAAGAAGAACAACCAGAGCCCACAAATTGTTACCACACCAATTAATAATCTTGCCTGTCGTTGAAAGAAGCCATAATACTATTGACCCAATTATACCAGGCAAGGCAGCAGCTGCTTTACCAGCTAGGTTTGCAAGTAATTTAGCAAGATTATGTAGTTGTTTCTTAACCCATTCTTTGGCTCCATCCTGTGATGGCGGCTTTGATGGCGTGGCTGCTCCCCCCACCTGTTGGAATAACAGCCTCAACGATCACCCCTATAATCATACCAATGGCAGTCAAAACACTAACTATGGTGATGCCTTGTTCTTTGAATAATGTCCTAAGTCTCTCACCAAGAGTAGAATCTTCTTTCAAAACTTTATTTATAGTTTCTTTTATCCTGTTTATTTGACCACGCAATGCTTCTTTGTTTGCAGTTGCTGCTTCAAGTCTCGCACTTCTTTCATCTTCAAGATTTTTTAAACGTGCAGTTATATGACTTTTGCTGATTTCATCTTCCGCTTCTTGTAATTTACGTTTTTCATTTGCTATGTCTTTATCGATGTCAGTCAGCTTTGCCAAGTTATTGGTAAGTTCACCACGGGTACTTTGCAGCGCCTTGTCTAGTCCTTGTAACTCACGCAATGTCAGTCCTTCTGTTTGTGTACGTTTATTTGCAACATCTGGCAGTTCTAAATTCCAGTCAGTCAACATTGTCTCTACTGTTGCATCTGCCTTGGCAGCTGTATTTGTTAACTCTTGTAGTTCAATGGTATCTGTTACATCTTTTGATTGTATGTTTTTTTTTCTACTGTTGACAACTCTTGCAGTGTTTGTTTTGCTTGCTGTGCACTCTTCGGTTTTTGCACAAAGTCTTGAAACCCTAAAGTTTCTCGGATGAATGCTGTGCTATATTTTCTTGCTAAATAACTCAAACTAAGAGGTCGTATGATGCCACCTTTCTTAAATTCTAATGGAATCTCATCAGAAGTACCGAATAGTTGAACATACAATATTTCATCATTGATACCAAAATTGCCATAGTTTACTAAGCAGGCGTACCACCTCTTTTTTTATTAACCAGGGTAAAGTTGTCTACTTTCTCTTTTATTACTTTTTTCTTGTATCTTCTAGTGTTTCTCCTGACAGATGTTCCATACTTTCCATTTGCTGTTCTGCTATTCTTTGTGTCTCTTGATTTTCTCCTAAAAGGTCTGCAAGAAATGCACCCATATCAGCATCATCTACATCAGCATCATAATCATCTCTGTCAAACGCAGGATTCTCAAACTCATCAAATCCACCTTCAGCCATTTGAATTATTTGTTTATTTTTTAAAAATATAATTTGACTAAAAAAACAAAAATGTCTTCATACGGAAACAAACTCGACCCTTACAGAAAAATGAGAGAACCCCGCGGCATCAAAAGAAGCCGCCAAAGCGTTGTAATCACTAACAATCCCAGCACCATTGATCAAAACCAACAACGTTTGGTGAGATTCCCCAACCTGAGTGATAACGATGTTATTGTCCCCAGAAGTGCACGCCTCGCTTTTACTATTGAACTAACAAGTAAAGATGTCAACGCTACAGTTTTCCAAAATCTCGGCAGAGCCATCATCAAGAAAACTACCATAAGAATAAGCGGCAATGAAGTCATGTCTATTGACGACAGCCACATTTACCATTGCTATGTTGACTTGTGGAAATCTTCCACTGAGAGAAAGAATATGGTATATCAGGGCCTTGGTGAATCAAACATGTTGAAACATAGAGTCGGCGCTGGCGATGCAACTGCTGACGCTGAAGATAAAGCCCTTGCCAAAGCTTATAGTAACAGGTTTTGCATACCGCTGGACTTTGAATTACTTGAAACACACATGCCCTTTTATCAAGCTTGCCTCGGTGATAGACTGGAATATGATCTGACATTTAATGATTATGACAAAGTAATTAAATCTACAGATGCTGACAGCAGTTATACGATAAAAAATATCTGCTTAGAATTTGACAAAGTTACTGACTCTGAACTTGCATCAACCTGAATGTTCCAGCAAGAAGCATGAAGGGTATTCTGATGCTTTTTGAAGACACAAACAGAACAAGAACCGAAGACTATTACAACCCTAAAATCACAAAAGTAGAAGTGACCATAGAAGTGTGCCAAATTAATTGTATAGCAAAGGTATGCAAGCATATCAACAGTGGGATGAAATTAATAAATACTTTGCACTAACATCAAAAAGAGACAAAGAAACAGACAAAGTTGCAAAAGACTTGAATTTCAGCGATACTAACATCGAAAAGTATTTTACTACTAGATTTGCTCTATGGCTTGACTTGCGTTCTACAGATGACAATACATTACATGGCAGCGGTAGAAGAATCGGGAATGCCAGTGAAGGGATCACCATACAAATTGAAAAAGAACAAGAATCAGATGAAAATTTAAATATTTACCTTTTTATAATACAAGATGCCCAAATCAATTTCGAAGATGGAAGATTCAAAGAAATTATATATTGATTTACCAAAATATCCACATAGTGCAATTATCTGTGGTCAGACAGGCTGTGGGAAAACAGAATTTGTACTAGATTTGCTTGAATCAGAGTATGCTGATGTGTTTGAGAATATAGTCATACTTTGCCCAACAATAGATATGAACAAAGCATACAAAAACAGATGTTGGATTGGCGATGTTCGAAAATCAAAAGACAAAAACATAACAATAGTGAATCCTGTGATGCCAGATGGAACAGAAAGACTTCAGGAACTGTTACGGTTGTTTTTTGATAAATTGGCTGGTAAACCAACACTATACATCATCGATGACTGCTCTGCCACAAAAGAATTGACAAAAAAAAAAAAAAAAAAAAAAAAAAATACATGTTGTCAGAGTTAGCATTCTCTGGCAGACATGCAGACCAATCAGTGTGGGTTATTTCACAGAGACATATTTCTGTTTTGAAAAATTTACGTGAGCAAACAAAATGGGTTTGCATGTTTTATACTAAAGATAGAGACAGCTTTGACTTTTGCCTTAGACAAAAATGATGTTATCCCGGCTGAGGAGCGACAATGGATAAAAAAAGAATTAGCCAAGGTTAAACACCGTAAGCTAATATTGAAAACGGACCAGCCTACAAGTTATTGGTTAGTTGATTGATTTTTTAACTACCAGATCATAGGCATAGTATTTGTTTGCTGGATTGTTTTTACATGGTTTCAGACCCTGAGGCCTTATATAAAATGGAGGACAAATATTTTTTTTTCTACAACTCTCTTTTTAAGATGCCCAGGTGCCCATACTGCACCATTATTTTTTAAAGTAAGAACCATTGATTCACCTTTTTGAGTATCCACCATAGTTGTGTCTGTGACTATATATATTTTTTTAATTTCTAAGTCACTCCATTTTTTGTATTGTGGTGCTTGCTCTTCAAGCAGTTTGTTCAATTCGGCGTCTGTGATTTCTTGAATCTCGGCCATTTTTTTTGTTTTACTATATATGTGACTTTTCTTAAATATAAGTAAAAAATATTATGGTAAATATAAAAAAGCAATCCTCAGGCTTCCAGGACAAATATAAATATAGATTAATTTTTTTAGCCAACAAATCCCCTCTGTAGCCCCTGGGAAATTAAAAAACGGTCGTTAAAAAAAATTACCGCAGAATTACCTCTGTAGCCCCTGGAAATTAAAAAACGGCCGTTAAAAAAATTTTTGACCCAGAATCCCCCGTTTCCATATATATTGGGTAGCCATAATGGATCCTGAGTGATCAAATCGCTCATAACGCCTCCTGCGGGATCAAGTACCGGATCCTGGGTGGATTGTTTTGGAACTAAAACGATTGCTACTCAGTTTCGGGTCGATTTTTCTGAAAAACAAAAGAGTGAGTTAAAACAAAACATTTATCACATGGAACCTTGCAGGGAACAGGCATACGTTTGAGCAGGCAGCAAATGTTATTGAGGAAACGCATTTCTGTCTGGATCTTGGAATTTATGCCGTGTGGCTATTTTGGTACCAGAACACATGGCTTTTTAAACCAAAATTCTACTGTTTAAACCATTTCAAGACAAATGGCTGTTCCCTGGCTGCTTCCTTACTCTTTATTTTCTTAAAAAGGAAGACCCTGTTATTCCTTTATCGAACCATTATCGTGCATGATGCATTTTATCGCCGTGTTGTAGAATTCATAGAGGAACGGATCCTGCGGGATCCTGTGGCACAGGCTGTAATGTGATCCTATATGATTATGTAATGTGCTTTTTACTAAAGTTTGTACGTTTTATGTAACATAATCGGTTTTGACAACTAGTTCATTTCTTTTAACCAGTTTTAATAGAGACTGACTACATGTATGCACCGCACCATACTACACCAGGTAAAATACAGTTCCACCCCCTCCCCTTAAAAACAACATCCGGATTAGTGGCAAAACGTGCAGCCCCAATCAGACGACGAGTATTGCGGTGCCCGATCCGGATATATACTGGTTTCAAACGCTTTTATGCCCAAACCAGGGTAAACACGCCATGATGTATTTCGTGTAGGCTGTTACAACTGATCTATATGCTTGATATACTATGTATTGTTTACATAAGTATGTCTCATGTGCGAAACCAACAAGCAAATAACTGAATAAATTGTTATAAGCACACAAACAAACTGTTCATACAAAACAAGTCCGTATACAGATGGAATTCAGAAGAATGTCTTACGGCTTATATTTATCAGCATTTAATAATTTAGCCTCATTTCATCACGAAAACACGCCTATATAATATTGACCCCCTTAAACCCCACTTTTATATAGTAAAACTGGGGTTTACAGGGGTATACATTATTTTTCTTATTTCTGATCAAAACATAGATTGTGGGTACTCGTTAGAACCGCCTCGCCGAGGCGGTTCTAACGAGTACCCACAATCTATGTTTTGAGCAGACATATGAAAAAATATCAGCGATTTTTATCTGAAACTTTTCTGTTTTTGGAGGTGAAATTTTCTATATATTTGAATAGGCGTGTTTTCGTAATGAATATCATCGAAAGCGTTTTGTACATCTTGATTTGAGTAGATACGAAGATCTGAACATATTGAATAAACCAGACACTTTGATTGATAATATGTTCAAATAAGATTCTCAGTATGTTTAAATAGAATTCTCAGTATGTTTAAATAGAATTCTCAGTATTTTCTCTAGTATATATATATAATGATAATGTTAACAAAATGCAGTAAAGCAGGAGGATTTTTATATATGGCTCCACGAGGAAGGAATTAGCCAGTAGCAAGACTGAACATCTATTAAGAATAGCTCGGTTACATAACTGCCTGTGCTAAGTATTATTACGAGTTGTATTTTTTAGCTAATTCTTTATATTTTGAATTAAAAATTGATTATTGAATTTGAAATCGCTTGATATTAAAGATGTACTCTTGAACAACAGAGATTCAAAATGCAAATCCGAACTGCTATATAATAGTACAGTTAGCTATGGCTATGGCTGGCAAAGAAAAGCTGTTTCATTTAACATCTCTAGTAGCATGTTGACTTAATTATCTGGGCAAAATTAAAGATGTTGTAAGTTAACGTATCTTTAAAACTTTGATCATTAACTATAGCATACACGCTAATACTTTTGCAGAAAAACGTGAGTAGCTTTTGAATTTGAAAAAAACAACAACAAAAAACAACAACAACAACAAAAAACAACAACAAACAAACAAAAAAAAAAAAAAACACACACACAAAAAAAAACAAAAAAACACACAACAACAAAAAAAAAAAAAAAAAAAAAAAAAAAGAAAAAAAAAAAAAAAAAACAACAACAAAAACTACTCACATGTGTTGTACTTACTAGAATAATTAACATTTTGACCACTAACGAGCCCGTTAAGCTGTTGTTCGTCTGTCATTACTGACAATGACCAATCCGAATCAACTGGGTGATGTGTTATTATTTGTGTGTTCTAAGATGGCTGATGAGACCAATCTTAGCTCTAAACTGCCTGCTGCAGATAGAACAAAAGAGGTCTGAGGAAAGAAAGCTCTGTTGGTGATGCCTTAGCTCTGGCTTTCTGCTCGGCTTCGCTGATTCTTTTTGCTTCGTATTCACCAGCTCCCCTTATTATGAGGCCTCGCCACTTTGTACGATCTTGTGCAATCTGTTCCCATGACTCTGTTGGTATGTTGAAGTCTTTAAGGGAGGCTTTGAGGGAGTCCTTGTATCGCTTCTTCTGACCACCATGGGAGCGTTTTCCTACTTGAAGTTCTCCGTAGAGGATTTTCTTTGGCAAACGTTCATCAGGCATTCTGGTAACATGGCCTGTCCATCTTAACTGTGCTCAAACTTGCAGTCCAAAGTTGGTAGGGAATGTCTGAAACTTTGACCCCTAATAACTCGTCTGATTTTCGTCCGATTAAGCTGAAATTTGGAACGTTTGTAGAGCCCATCCATACAAACATGCCTGCACAATCCAGGATGCGGTCAATGGAATAACACGTGCACTATGGGGCGCCAAACATTCAATAAATAAACCTTTTTACGCCTACAGCAGCCAAAAGAAAGCACCCTCGGTGCTGCAAATTTATGCGCATGCGCAGATCATTAATGTCTACAAACGTAAAGGGTAGTCAAGGGACTCGAGGCAAGGCGTCCTCCTGAAATGGGTCCTCAAATTTGCATTGCACCCTTTGGAATTTTGGGCGAGAAAACGTAAATACCCTAATAACTCCATCAGTTTGCAACAGACAGGCGCGCTTTTTATAGGTCTTAGAGTGGTACATTTCCGTGCCAAATTGTATGGCGCTGCGTGCAGTACAAGCAAAGATATAAGGACTGGAAATGCGTCCCTGGGTGTCGTCTGCTGAACAAAGAGATTAAAAGTCACTAAAGGTGACTTTCACCGATCGAGCTGAAACTAGCACCAAACATTGTCCTAGTACCATAGTACATAAAACAATATTTGTCAGAAAATTCGGACTGTGCGTTAGTAAGTTATTAGGGGTCAAACATTAGCAAATATTTAATTTCAGGGGCCATAAAGCGAAAAAGGGGCGATAAGAATTTTTGGGCACTTGGCCCCAGGGAGTCATTGGTCCAGACCTTTCGTCTGGCACCAGTTTCATCCCGATCGGTGAAGGTCGCATTAGGCTTAAACTTGCAGTCCAAAGTTGGTAGGGAATGTCTGAAACTTTGACCCCTAATAACTCGTCTGTTTTTCGTCCGATTAAGCTGAAATTTGGAACGTTTGTAGAGCCCATCCATACAAACATGCCTGCAGAATCCAGGATGCGGTCAATGGAATAGCACGTGCAACAGACAGGCGCGTTTTTTATAGGGTTTATAGGTCTTAGGGAGATACATTTCCGTGCCAAATTGTACGGCGCTGCGTGCAGTACAAGAAAAGATATAAGGACTGGAAATGCGTCCCTAGGTCTCTTCTGCTGAACAAAGAGATTAAAAGTCACTAAAGGTGACCTTCACCGATTGAGCTGAAACTAGCACAAAACATTGTCCTAGTACCATAGTACATAAAACAATATTTGTCAGAAAATTCGGACTGTGCGTTAGTAAGTTATTAGGGGTCAAACATTAGCAAATATCAACTTTCAGGGAGGCCATAACTCGAAAAAGGGGCGATAAGAATTTTTGGGCACTTGGCCCCAGGGAGTCATTGGTCCAGACCTTTCGTCTGGCACCAGTTTCATCCCGATCGGTGAAGGTCGCATTAGGCTCAAACTTGCAGTCCAAAGTTGGTAGGGAATGTCTGAAACTTTGACCCCTAATAACTCGTCTGTTTTTCGTCCGATTAAGCTGAAATTTGGAACGTTTGTAGAGCCCATCCATACAAACATGCCTGCACAATCCAGGATGCGGTCAATGGAATAGCACGTGCACTATGGGGCGCCAAACATTCAATAAATAAACATTTTTACGCCTACAGCAGCCAAAGGAAAGCACCCTCGGTGGTGCAAATTTATGCGCATGCGCAGATCATTAATGTCTACAAACGTAAAGGGTAGTCAAGGGATTCGAGGCAAGGCGTCCTCCTGAAAATGGGTCCTCAAATTTGCATTGCACCCTATGGAATTTTGGGCGGGAAAACGTAAATACCCTAATAACTCAATCAGTTCGCAACAGACAGGCGCGCTTTTTATAGGGTTTATAGGTCTTAGGGAGGTACATTTCCGTGCCAAATTGTATGGCGCTGCGTGCAGTACAAGCAAAGATATAAGGACTGGAAATGCGTCCCTAGGTCTCGTCTGCTGAACAAAGAGATTAAAAGTCACTAAAGGTGACCTTCACCGATCGAGCTGAAACTAGCACCAAACATTGTCCTAGTACCATAGTACATAAAACAATATTTGTCAGAAAATTCGGACTGTGCGTTAGTAAGTTATTAGGGGTCAAACATTAGCAAATATCAACTTTCAGGGGCCATAACTCGAAAAAGGGGCGATAAGAATTTTTGGGCACTTGGCCCCAGGGAGTCATTGGTCCCGACCTTTCGTCTGGCACCAGTTTCATCCCGATCGGTGAAGGTCGCATTAGGCTCAAACTTGCAGTCCAAAGTTGGTAGGGAATGTCTGAAACTTTGACCCCTAATAACTCGTCTGTTTTTCGTCCGATTAAGCTGAAATTTGGAACGTTTGTAGAGCCCATCCATACAAACATGCCTGCACAATCCAGGATGCGGTCAATGGAATAGCACGTGCACTATGGGGCGCCAAACATTCAATAAATAAACCTTTTTACGCCTACAGCAGCCAAAGGAAAGCACCCTCGGTGGTGCAAATTTATGCGCATGCGCAGATCATTAATGTCTACAAACGTAAAGGGTAGTCAAGGGATTCGAGGCAAGGCCTCCTCCTGAAAATGGGTCCTCAAATTTGCATTGCACCCTATGGGATTTTGGGCGGGAAAACGTAAATACCCTAATAACTCAATCAGTTCGCAACAGACAGGCGCGCTTTTTATAGGGTTTATAGGTCTTAGGGAGGTACATTTCCGTGCCAAATTGTATGGCGCTGCGTGCAGTACAAGCAAAGATATAAGGACTGGAAATGCGTCCCTAGGTCTCGTCTGCTGAACAAAGAGATTAAAAGTCACTAAAGGTGACCTTCACCGATCGAGCTGAAATTAGCACCAAACATTGTCCTAGTACCATAGTACATAAAACAATATTTGTCAGAAAATTCGGACTGTGCGTTAGTAAGTTATTAGGGGTCAAACATTAGCAAATATCAACTTTCAGGGGCCATAACTCGAAAAAGGGGCGATAAGAATTTTTGGGCACTTGGCCCCAGGGAGTCATTGGTCCAGACCTTTCGTCTGGCACCAGTTTCATCCCGATCGGTGAAGGTCGCATTAGGCTCAAACTTGCAGTCCAAAGTTGGTAGGGAATGTCTGAAACTTTGACCCCTAATAACTCGTCTGTTTTTCGTCCGATTAAGCTGAAATTTGGAACGTTTGTAGAGCCTATCCATACAAACATGCCTGCATAATCCAGGAAGCGGTCAATGGAATAGCACGTGCACTATGGGGCGCCAAACATTCAATAAATAAACCTTTTTACGCCTACAGCAGCCAAAGGAAAGCACCCTCGGTGGTGCAAATTTATGCGCATGCGCAGATCATTAATGTCTACAAACATAAAGGGTAGTCAAGGGATTCGAGGCAAGGCGTCCTCCTGAAAATGGGTCCTCAAATTTGCATTGCACCCTATGGAATTTTGGGCGGGAAAACGTAAATACCCTAATAACTCAATCAGTTCGCAACAGACAGGCGCGCTTTTTATAGGGTTTATAGGTCTTAGGGAGGTACATTTCCGTGCCAAATTGTATGGCGCTGCGTGCAGTACAAGCAAAGATATAAGGACTGGAAATGCGTCCCTAGGTCTCGTCTGCTGAACAAAGAGATTAAAAGTCACTAAAGGTGACCTTCACCGATCGAGCTGAAACTAGCACCAAACATTGTCCTAGTACCATAGTACATAAAACAATATTTGTCAGAAAATTCGGACTGTGCGTTAGTAAGTTATTAGGGGTCAAACATTAGCAAATATCAACTTTCAGGGGCCATAACTCGAAAAAGGGGCGATAAGAATTTTTGGGCACTTGGCCCCAGGGAGTCATTGGTCCAGACCTTTCGTCTGGCACCAGTTTCATCCCGATCGGTGAAGGTCGCATTAGGCTCGAACTTGCAGTCCAAAGCTGGTAGGGAATGTCTGAAACTTTGACCCCTAATAACTCGTCTGTTTTTCGTCCCATTAAGCTGAAATTTGGAACGTTTGTAGAGCCCATCCATACAAACATGCCTGCATAATCCAAGATGCGGTCAATGGAATAGCACGTGCACTATGGGGCGCCAAACATTCAATAAATAAACCTTTTTACGCCTACAGCAGCCAAAGGAAAGCACCCTCGGTGGTGCAAATTTATGCGCATGCGCAGATCATTAATGTCTACAAACGTAAAGGGTAGTCAAGGGATTCGAGGCAAGGCGTCCTCCTGAAAATGGGTCCTCAAATTTGCATTGCACCCTATGGAATTTTGGGCGGGAAAACGTAAATACCCTAATAACTCAATCAGTTCGCAACAGACAGGTGCGCATTTTATAGGGTTTATAGGTCTTAGGGAGGTACATTTCCGTGCCAAATTGTATGGCGCTGCGTGCAGTACAAGCAAAGATATAAGGACTGGAAATGCGTCCCTAGGTCTCGTCTGCTGAACAAAGAGATTAAAAGTCACTAAAGGTGACCTTCACCGATCGAGCTGAAACTAGCACCAAACATTGTCCTAGTACCATAGTACATAAAACAATATTTGTCAGAAAATTCGGACTGTGCGTTAGTAAGTTATTAGGGGTCAAACATTAGCAAATATCAACTTTCAGGGGCCATAACTCGAAAAAGGGGCGATAAGAATTTTTGGGCACTTGGCCCCAGGGAGTCATTGGTCCAGACCTTTCGTCTGGCACCAGTTTCATCCCGATCGGTGAAGGTCGCATTAGGCTCAAACTTGCAGTCCAAAGTTGGTAGGGAATGTCTGAAACTTTGACCCCTAATAACTCGTGTGTTTTTCGTCCGATTAAGCTGAAATTTGGAACGTTTGTCGAGCCCATCCATACAAACATGCCTGCATAATCCAGGATGCGGTCAATGGAATAGCACGTGCACTATGGGGCGCCAAACATTCAATAAATAAACCTTTTTACGCCTACAGCAGCCAAAGGAAAGCACCCTCGGTGGTGCAAATTTATGCGCATGCGCAGATCATTAATGTCTACAAACGTAAAGGGTAGTCAAGGGATTCGAGGCAAGGCGTCCTCCTGAAAATGGGTCCTCAAATTTGCATTGCACCCTATGGAATTTTGGGCGGGAAAACGTAAATACCCTAATAACTCAATCAGTTCGCAACAGACAGGTGCGCTTTTTATAGGGTTTATAGGTCTTAGGGAGGTACATTTCCGTGCCAAATTGTATGGCGCTGCGTGCAGTACAAGCAAAGATATAAGGACTGGAAATGCGTCCCTAGGTCTCGTCTGCTGAACAAAGAGATTAAAAGTCACTAAAGGTGACCTTCACCGATCGAGCTGAAACTAGCACCAAACATTGTCCTAGTACCATAGTACATAAAACAATATTTGTCAGAAAATTCGGACTGTGCGTTAGTAAGTTATTAGGGGTCAAACATTAGCAAATATCAACTTTCAGGGGCCATAACTCGAAAAAGGGGCGATAAGAATTTTTGGGCACTTGGCCCCAGGGAGTCATTGGTCCAGACCTTTCGTCTGGCACCAGTTTCATCCCGATCGGTGAAGGTCGCATTAGGCTCAAACTTGCAGTCCAAAGTTGGTAGGGAATGTCTGAAACTTTGACCCCTAATAACTCGTCTGTTTTTCGTCCGATTAAGCTGAAATTTGGAACGTTTGTAGAGACCATCCATACAAACATGCCCGCACAATCCAGGATGCGGTCAATGGAATAGCACGTGCACTATGGGGCGCCAAACATTCAATAAATAAACCTTTTTACGCCTACAGCAGCCAAAGGAAAGCACCCTCGGTGGTGCAAATTTATGCGCATGCGCAGATCATTAATGTCTACAAACGTAAAGGGTAGTCAAGGGATTCGAGGCAAGGCGTCCTCCTGAAAATGGGTCCTCAAATTTGCATTGCACCCTATGGAATTTTGGGCGGGAAAACGTAAATACCCTAATAACTCAATCAGTTCGCAACAGACAGGCGCGCTTTTTATAGGGTTTATAGGTCTTAGGGAGGTACATTTCCGTGCCAAATTGTATGGCGCTGCGTGCAGTACAAGCAAAGATATAAGGACTGGAAATGCGTCCCTAGGTCTCGTCTGCTGAACAAAGAGATTAAAAGTCACTTAAGGTGACCTTCACCGATCGAGCTGAAACTAGCACCAAACATTGTCCTAGTACCATAGTACATAAAACAATATTTGTCAGAAAATTCGGACTGTGCGTTAGTAAGTTATTAGGGGTCAAACATTAGCAAATATCAACTTTCAGGGGCCATAACTCGAAAAAGGGGCGATAAGAATTTTTGGGCACTTGGCCCCAGGGAGTCATTGGTCCAGACCTTTCGTCTGGCACCAGTTTCATCCCGATCGGAGAAGGTCGCATTAGGCTCAAACTTGCAGTCCAAAGTTGGTAGGGAATGTCTGAAACTTTGACCCCTAATAACTCGTCTGTTTTTCGTCCGATTAAGCTGAAATTTGGAACGTTTGTAGAGCCCATCCATACAAACATGCCTGCACAATCCAGGATGCGGTCAATGGAATAGCACGTGCACTATGGGGCGCCAAACATTCAATAAATAAACCTTTTTACGCCTACAGCAGCCAAAGGAAAGCACCCTCGGTGGTGCAAATTTATGCGCATGCGCAGATCATTAATGTCTACAAACGTAAAGGGTAGTCAAGGGATTCGAGGCAAGGCGTCCTCCTGAAAATGGGTCTTCAATTTGCATTGCACCCTATGGAATTTTGGGCGGGAAAACGTAAATACCCTAATAACTCAATCAGTTCGCAACAGACAGGCGCGCTTTTTATAGGGTTTATAGGTCTTAGGGAGGTACATTTCCGTGCCAAATTGTATGGCGCTGCGTGCAGTACAAGCAAAGATATAAGGACTGGAAATGCGTCCCTAGGTCTCGTCTGCTGAACAAAGAGATTAAAAGTCACTAAAGGTGACCTTCACCAATCGAGCTGAAACTAGCACCAAACATTGTCCTAGTACCATAGTACATAAAACAATATTTGTCAGAAAATTCGGACTGTGCGTTAGTAAGTTATTAGGGGTCAAACATTAGCAAATATCAACTTTCAGGGGCCATAACTCGAAAAAGGGGCGATAAGAATTTTTGGGCACTTGGCCCCAGGGAGTCATTGGTCCCGACCTTTCGTCTGGCACCAGTTTCATCCCGATCGGTGAAGGTCGCATTAGGCTCAAACTTGCAGTCCAAAGTTGGTAGGGAATGTCTGAAACTTTGACCCCTAATAACTCGTCTGTTTTTCGTCCGATTAAGCTGAAATTTGGAACGTTTGTAGAGCCCATCCATACAAACATGCCTGCACAATCCAGGATGCGGTCAATGGAATAGCACGTGCACTATGGGGCGCCAAACATTCAATAAATAAACCTTTTTACGCCTACAGCAGCCAAAGGAAAGCACCCTCGGTGGTGCAAATTTATGCGCATGCGCAGATCATTAATGTCTACAAACGTAAAGGGTAGTCAAGGGATTCGAGGCAAGGCGTCCTCCTGAAAATGGGTCCTCAAATTTGCATTGCACCCTATGGGATTTTGGGCGGGAAAACGTAAATACCCTAATAACTCAATCAGTTCGCAACAGACAGGCGCGCTTTTTATAGGGTTTATAGGTCTTAGGGAGGTACATTTCCGTGCCAAATTGTATGGCGCTGCGTGCAGTACAAGCAAAGATATAAGGACTGGAAATGCGTCCCTAGGTCTCGTCTGCTGAACAAAGAGATTAAAAGTCACTAAAGGTGACCTTCACCGATCGAGCTGAAATTAGCACCAAACATTGTCCTAGTACATAGCTAGAAACTAGCACCAAACATTGTCCTAGTACCATAGTACATAAAACAATATTTGTCAGAAAATTCGGACTGTGCGTTAGTAAGTTATTAGGGGTCAAACATTAGCAAATATCAACTTTCAGGGGCCATAACTCGAAAAAGGGGCGATAAGAATTTTTGGGCACTTGGCCCCAGGGAGTCATTGGTCCAGACCTTTCGTCTGGCACCAGTTTCATCCCGATCGGTGAAGGTCGCATTAGGCTCAAACTTGCAGTCCAAAGTTGGTAGGGAATGTCTGAAACTTTGACCCCTAATAACTCGTCTGTTTTTCGTCCGATTAAGCTGAAATTTGGAACGTTTGTAGAGCCCATCCATACAAACATGCCTGCATAATCCAGGATGCGGTCAATGGAATAGCACGTGCACTATGGGGCGCCAAACATTCAATAAATAAACCTTTTTACGCCTACAGCAGCCAAAGGAAAGCACCCTCGGTGGTGCAAATTTATGCGCATGCGCAGATCATTAATGTCTACAAACGTAAAGGGTAGTCAAGGGATTCGAGGCAAGGCGTCCTCCTGAAAATGGGTCCTCAAATTTGCATTGCACCCTATGGAATTTTGGGCGGGAAAACGTAAATACCCTAATAACTCAATCAGTTCGCAACAGACAGGTGCGCTTTTTATAGGGTTTATAGGTCTTAGGGAGGTACATTTCCGTGCCAAATTGTATGGCGCTGCGTGCAGTACAAGCAAAGATATAAGGACTGGAAATGCGTCCCTAGGTCTCGTCTGCTGAACAAAGAGATTAAAAGTCACTAAAGGTGACCTTCACCGATCGAGCTGAAACTAGCACCAAACATTGTCCTAGTACCATAGTACATAAAACAATATTTGTCAGAAAATTCGGACTGTGCGTTAGTAAGTTATTAGGGGTCAAACATTAGCAAATATCAACTTTCAGGGGCCATAACTCGAAAAAGGGGCGATAAGAATTTTTGGGCACTTGGCCCCAGGGAGTCATTGGTCCAGACCTTTCGTCTGGCACCAGTTTCATCCCGATCGGTGAAGGTCGCATTAGGCTCAAACTTGCAGTCCAAAGTTGGTAGGGAATGTCTGAAACTTTGACCCCTAATAACTCGTCTGTTTTTCGTCCGATTAAGCTGAAATTTGGAACGTTTGTAGAGACCATCCATACAAACATGCCCGCACAATCCAGGATGCGGTCAATGGAATAGCACGTGCACTATGGGGCGCCAAACATTCAATAAATAAACCTTTTTACGCCTACAGCAGCCAAAGGAAAGCACCCTCGGTGGTGCAAATTTATGCGCATGCGCAGATCATTAATGTCTACAAACGTAAAGGGTAGTCAAGGGATTCGAGGCAAGGCGTCCTCCTGAAAATGGGTCCTCAAATTTGCATTGCACCCTATGGAATTTTGGGCGGGAAAACGTAAATACCCTAATAACTCAATCAGTTCGCAACAGACAGGCGCGCTTTTTATAGGGTTTATAGGTCTTAGGGAGGTACATTTCCGTGCCAAATTGTATGGCGCTGCGTGCAGTACAAGCAAAGATATAAGGACTGGAAATGCGTCCCTAGGTCTCGTCTGCTGAACAAAGAGATTAAAAGTCACTTAAGGTGACCTTCACCGATCGAGCTGAAACTAGCACCAAACATTGTCCTAGTACCATAGTACATAAAACAATATTTGTCAGAAAATTCGGACTGTGCGTTAGTAAGTTATTAGGGGTCAAACATTAGCAAATATCAACTTTCAGGGGCCATAACTCGAAAAAGGGGCGATAAGAATTTTTGGGCACTTGGCCCCAGGGAGTCATTGGTCCAGACCTTTCGTCTGGCACCAGTTTCATCCCGATCGGTGAAGGTCGCATTAGGCTCAAACTTGCAGTCCAAAGTTGGTAGGGAATGTCTGAAACTTTGACCCCTAATAACTCGTGTGTTTTTCGTCCGATTAAGCTGAAATTTGGAACGTTTGTAGAGCCCATCCATACAAACATGCCTGCACAATCCAGGATGCGGTCAATGGAATAGCACGTGCACTATGGGGCGCCAAACATTCAATAAATAAACCTTTTTACGCCTACAGCAGCCAAAGGAAAGCACCCTCGGTGGTGCAAATTTATGCGCATGCGCAGATCATTAATGTCTACAAACGTAAAGGGTAGTCAAGGGATTCGAGGCAAGGCGTCCTCCTGAAAATGGGTCTTCAATTTGCATTGCACCCTATGGAATTTTGGGCGGGAAAACGTAAATACCCTAATAACTCAATCAGTTCGCAACAGACAGGCGCGCTTTTTATAGGGTTTATAGGTCTTAGGGAGGTACATTTCCGTGCCAAATTGTATGGCGCTGCGTGCAGTACAAGCAAAGATATAAGGACTGGAAATGCGTCCCTAGGTCTCGTCTGCTGAACAAAGAGATTAAAAGTCACTTAAGGTGACCTTCACCGATCGAGCTGAAACTAGCACCAAACATTGTCCTAGTACCATAGTACATAAAACAATATTTGTCAGAAAATTCGGACTGTGCGTTAGTAAGTTATTAGGGGTCAAACATTAGCAAATATCAACTTTCAGGGGCCATAACTCGAAAAAGGGGCGATAAGAATTTTTGGGCACTTGGCCCCAGGGAGTCATTGGTCCAGACCTTTCGTCTGGCACCAGTTTCATCCCGATCGGTGAAGGTCGCATTAGGCTCAAACTTGCAGTCCAAAGTTGGTAGGGAATGTCTGAAACTTTGACCCCTAATAACTCGTCTGTTTTTCGTCCGATTAAGCTGAAATTTGGAACGTTTGTAGAGCCCATCCATACAAACATGCCTGCACAATCCAGGATGCGGTCAATGGAATAGCACGTGCACTATGGGGCGCCAAACATTCAATAAATAAACCTTTTTACGCCTACAGCAGCCAAAGGAAAGCACCCTCGGTGGTGCAAATTTATGCGCATGCGCAGATCATTAATGTCTACAAACGTAAAGGGTAGTCAAGGGATTCGAGGCAAGGCGTCCTCCTGAAAATGGGTCCTCAAATTTGCATTGCACCCTATGGAATTTTGGGCGGGAAAACGTAAATACCCTAATAACTCAATCAGTTCGCAACAGACAGGCGCGCTTTTTATAGGGTTTATAGGTCTTAGGGAGGTACATTTCCGTGCCAAATTGTATGGCGCTGCGTGCAGTACAAGCAAAGATATAAGGACTGGAAATGCGTCCCTAGGTCTCGTCTGCTGAACAAAGAGATTAAAAGTCACTAAAGGTGACCTTCACCGATCGAGCTGAAACTAGCACCAAACATTGTCCTAGTACCATAGTACATAAAACAATATTTGTCAGAAAATTCGGACTGTGCGTTAGTAAGTTATTAGGGGTCAAACATTAGCAAATATCAACTTTCAGGGGCCATAACTCGAAAAAGGGGCGATAAGAATTTTTGGGCACTTGGCCCCAGGGAGTCATTGGTCCAGACCTTTCGTCTGGCACCAGTTTCATCCCGATCGGTGAAGGTCGCATTAGGCTCAAACTTGCAGTCCAAAGTTGGTAGGGAATGTCTGAAACTTTGACCCCTAATAACTCGTGTGTTTTTCGTCCGATTAAGCTGAAATTTGGAACGTTTGTAGAGCCCATCCATACAAACATGCCTGCACAATCCAGGATGCGGTCAATGGAATAGCACGTGCACTATGGGGCGCCAAACATTCAATAAATAAACCTTTTTACGCCTACAGCAGCCAAAGGAAAGCACCCTCGGTGGTGCAAATTTATGCGCATGCGCAGATCATTAATGTCTACAAACGTAAAGGGTAGTCAAGGGATTCGAGGCAAGGCGTCCTCCTGAAAATGGGTCTTCAATTTGCATTGCACCCTATGGAATTTTGGGCGGGAAAACGTAAATACCCTAATAACTCAATCAGTTCGCAACAGACAGGCGCGCTTTTTATAGGGTTTATAGGTCTTAGGGAGGTACATTTCCGTGCCAAATTGTATGGCGCTGCGTGCAGTACAAGCAAAGATATAAGGACTGGAAATGCGTCCCTAGGTCTCGTCTGCTGAACAAAGAGATTAAAAGTCACTTAAGGTGACCTTCACCGATCGAGCTGAAACTAGCACCAAACATTGTCCTAGTACCATAGTACATAAAACAATATTTGTCAGAAAATTCGGACTGTGCGTTAGTAAGTTATTAGGGGTCAAACATTAGCAAATATCAACTTTCAGGGGCCATAACTCGAAAAAGGGGCGATAAGAATTTTTGGGCACTTGGCCCCAGGGAGTCATTGGTCCAGACCTTTCGTCTGGCACCAGTTTCATCCCGATCGGTGAAGGTCGCATTAGGCTCAAACTTGCAGTCCAAAGTTGGTAGGGAATGTCTGAAACTTTGACCCCTAATAACTCGTCTGTTTTTCGTCCGATTAAGCTGAAATTTGGAACGTTTGTAGAGCCCATCCATACAAACATGCCTGCACAATCCAGGATGCGGTCAATGGAATAGCACGTGCACTATGGGGCGCCAAACATTCAATAAATAAACCTTTTTACGCCTACAGCAGCCAAAGGAAAGCACCCTCGGTGGTGCAAATTTATGCGCATGCGCAGATCATTAATGTCTACAAACGTAAAGGGTAGTCAAGGGATTCGAGGCAAGGCGTCCTCCTGAAAATGGGTCTTCAATTTGCATTGCACCCTATGGAATTTTGGGCGGGAAAACGTAAATACCCTAATAACTCAATCAGTTCGCAACAGACAGGCGCGCTTTTTATAGGGTTTATAGGTCTTAGGGAGGTACATTTCCGTGCCAAATTGTATGGCGCTGCGTGCAGTACAAGCAAAGATATAAGGACTGGAAATGCGTCCCTAGGTCTCGTCTGCTGAACAAAGAGATTAAAAGTCACTTAAGGTGACCTTCACCGATCGAGCTGAAACTAGCACCAAACATTGTCCTAGTACCATAGTACATAAAACAATATTTGTCAGAAAATTCGGACTGTGCGTTAGTAAGTTATTAGGGGTCAAACATTAGCAAATATCAACTTTCAGGGGCCATAACTCGAAAAAGGGGCGATAAGAATTTTTGGGCACTTGGCCCCAGGGAGTCATTGGTCCAGACCTTTCGTCTGGCACCAGTTTCATCCCGATCGGTGAAGGTCGCATTAGGCTCAAACTTGCAGTCCAAAGTTGGTAGGGAATGTCTGAAACTTTGACCCCTAATAACTCGTCTGTTTTTCGTCCGATTAAGCTGAAATTTGGAACGTTTGTAGAGCCCATCCATACAAACATGCCTGCACAATCCAGGATGCGGTCAATGGAATAGCACGTGCACTATGGGGCGCCAAACATTCAATAAATAAACCTTTTTACGCCTACAGCAGCCAAAGGAAAGCACCCTCGGTGGTGCAAATTTATGCGCATGCGCAGATCATTAATGTCTACAAACGTAAAGGGTAGTCAAGGGATTCGAGGCAAGGCGTCCTCCTGAAAATGGGTCCTCAAATTTGCATTGCACCCTATGGAATTTTGGGCGGGAAAACGTAAATACCCTAATAACTCAATCAGTTCGCAACAGACAGGCGCGCTTTTTATAGGGTTTATAGGTCTTAGGGAGGTACATTTCCGTGCCAAATTGTATGGCGCTGCGTGCAGTACAAGCAAAGATATAAGGACTGGAAATGCGTCCCTAGGTCTCGTCTGCTGAACAAAGAGATTAAAAGTCACTAAAGGTGACCTTCACCGATCGAGCTGAAACTAGCACCAAACATTGTCCTAGTACCATAGTACATAAAACAATATTTGTCAGAAAATTCGGACTGTGCGTTAGTAAGTTATTAGGGGTCAAACATTAGCAAATATCAACTTTCAGGGGCCATAACTCGAAAAAGGGGCGATAAGAATTTTTGGGCACTTGGCCCCAGGGAGTCATTGGTCCAGACCTTTCGTCTGGCACCAGTTTCATCCCGATCGGTGAAGGTCGCATTAGGCTCAAACTTGCAGTCCAAAGTTGGTAGGGAATGTCTGAAACTTTGACCCCTAATAACTCGTGTGTTTTTCGTCCGATTAAGCTGAAATTTGGAACGTTTGTAGAGCCCATCCATACAAACATGCCTGCACAATCCAGGATGCGGTCAATGGAATAGCACGTGCACTATGGGGCGCCAAACATTCAATAAATAAACCTTTTTACGCCTACAGCAGCCAAAGGAAAGCACCCTCGGTGGTGCAAATTTATGCGCATGCGCAGATCATTAATGTCTACAAACGTAAAGGGTAGTCAAGGGATTCGAGGCAAGGCGTCCTCCTGAAAATGGGTCTTCAATTTGCATTGCACCCTATGGAATTTTGGGCGGGAAAACGTAAATACCCTAATAACTCAATCAGTTCGCAACAGACAGGCGCGCTTTTTATAGGGTTTATAGGTCTTAGGGAGGTACATTTCCATGCCAAATTGTATGGCGCTGCGTGCAGTACAAGCAAAGATATAAGGACTGGAAATGCGTCCCTAGGTCTCGTCTGCTGAACAAAGAGATTAAAAGTCACTTAAGGTGACCTTCACCGATCGAGCTGAAACTAGCACCAAACATTGTCCTAGTACCATAGTACATAAAACAATATTTGTCAGAAAATTCGGACTGTGCGTTAGTAAGTTATTAGGGGTCAAACATTAGCAAATATCAACTTTCAGGGGCCATAACTCGAAAAAGGGGCGATAAGAATTTTTGGGCACTTGGCCCCAGGGAGTCATTGGTCCAGACCTTTCGTCTGGCACCAGTTTCATCCCGATCGGTGAAGGTCGCATTAGGCTCAAACTTGCAGTCCAAAGTTGGTAGGGAATGTCTGAAACTTTGACCCCTAATAACTCGTCTGTTTTTCGTCCGATTAAGCTGAAATTTGGAACGTTTGTAGAGCCCATCCATACAAACATGCCTGCACAATCCAGGATGCGGTCAATGGAATAGCACGTGCACTATGGGGCGCCAAACATTCAATAAATAAACCTTTTTACGCCTACAGCAGCCAAAGGAAAGCACCCTCGGTGGTGCAAATTTATGCGCATGCGCAGATCATTAATGTCTACAAACGTAAAGGGTAGTCAAGGGATTCGAGGCAAGGCGTCCTCCTGAAAATGGGTCTTCAATTTGCATTGCACCCTATGGAATTTTGGGCGGGAAAACGTAAATACCCTAATAACTCAATCAGTTCGCAACAGACAGGCGCGCTTTTTATAGGGTTTATAGGTCTTAGGGAGGTACATTTCCGTGCCAAATTGTATGGCGCTGCGTGCAGTACAAGCAAAGATATAAGGACTGGAAATGCGTCCCTAGGTCTCGTCTGCTGAACAAAGAGATTAAAAGTCACTTAAGGTGACCTTCACCGATCGAGCTGAAACTAGCACCAAACATTGTCCTAGTACCATAGTACATAAAACAATATTTGTCAGAAAATTCGGACTGTGCGTTAGTAAGTTATTAGGGGTCAAACATTAGCAAATATCAACTTTCAGGGGCCATAACTCGAAAAAGGGGCGATAAGAATTTTTGGGCATTTGGCCCCAGGGAGTCATTGGTCCAGACCTTTCGTCTGGCACCAGTTTCATCCCGATCGGTGAAGGTCGCATTAGGCTCAAACTTGCAGTCCAAAGTTGGTAGGGAATGTCTGAAACTTTGACCCCTAATAACTCGTGTGTTTTTCGTCCGATTAAGCTGAAATTTGGAACGTTTGTAGAGCCCATCCATACAAACATGCCTGCACAATCCAGGATGCGGTCAATGGAATAGCACGTGCACTATGGGGCGCCAAACATTCAATAAATAAACCTTTTTACGCCTACAGCAGCCAAAGGAAAGCACCCTCGGTGGTGCAAATTTATGCGCATGCGCAGATCATTAATGTCTACAAACGTAAAGGGTAGTCAAGGGATTCGAGGCAAGGCGTCCTCCTGAAAATGGGTCTTCAATTTGCATTGCACCCTATGGAATTTTGGGCGGGAAAACGTAAATACCCTAATAACTCAATCAGTTCGCAACAGACAGGCGCGCTTTTTATAGGGTTTATAGGTCTTAGGGAGGTACATTTCCGTGCCAAATTGTATGGCGCTGCGTGCAGTACAAGCAAAGATATAAGGACTGGAAATGCGTCCCTAGGTCTCGTCTGCTGAACAAAGAGATTAAAAGTCACTTAAGGTGACCTTCACCGATCGAGCTGAAACTAGCACCAAACATTGTCCTAGTACCATAGTACATAAAACAATATTTGTCAGAAAATTCGGACTGTGCGTTAGTAAGTTATTAGGGGTCAAACATTAGCAAATATCAACTTTCAGGGGCCATAACTCGAAAAAGGGGCGATAAGAATTTTTGGGCACTTGGCCCCAGGGAGTCATTGGTCCAGACCTTTCGTCTGGCACCAGTTTCATCCCGATCGGTGAAGGTCGCATTAGGCTCAAACTTGCAGTCCAAAGTTGGTAGGGAATGTCTGAAACTTTGACCCCTAATAACTCGTGTGTTTTTCGTCCGATTAAGCTGAAATTTGGAACGTTTGTAGAGCCCATCCATACAAACATGCCTGCACAATCCAGGATGCGGTCAATGGAATAGCACGTGCACTATGGGGCGCCAAACATTCAATAAATAAACCTTTTTACGCCTACAGCAGCCAAAGGAAAGCACCCTCGGTGGTGCAAATTTATGCGCATGCGCAGATCATTAATGTCTACAAACGTAAAGGGTAGTCAAGGGATTCGAGGCAAGGCGTCCTCCTGAAAATGGGTCTTCAATTTGCATTGCACCCTATGGAATTTTGGGCGGGAAAACGTAAATACCCTAATAACTCAATCAGTTCGCAACAGACAGGCGCGCTTTTTATAGGGTTTATAGGTCTTAGGGAGGTACATTTCCGTGCCAAATTGTATGGCGCTGCGTGCAGTACAAGCAAAGATATAAGGACTGGAAATGCGTCCCTAGGTCTCGTCTGCTGAACAAAGAGATTAAAAGTCACTTAAGGTGACCTTCACCGATCGAGCTGAAACTAGCACCAAACATTGTCCTAGTACCATAGTACATAAAACAATATTTGTCAGAAAATTCGGACTGTGCGTTAGTAAGTTATTAGGGGTCAAACATTAGCAAATATCAACTTTCAGGGGCCATAACTCGAAAAAGGGGCGATAAGAATTTTTGGGCACTTGGCCCCAGGGAGTCATTGGTCCAGACCTTTCGTCTGGCACCAGTTTCATCCCGATCGGTGAAGGTCGCATTAGGCTCAAACTTGCAGTCCAAAGTTGGTAGGGAATGTCTGAAACTTTGACCCCTAATAACTCGTCTGTTTTTCGTCCGATTAAGCTGAAATTTGGAACGTTTGTAGAGCCCATCCATACAAACATGCCTGCACAATCCAGGATGCGGTCAATGGAATAGCACGTGCACTATGGGGCGCCAAACATTCAATAAATAAACCTTTTTACGCCTACAGCAGCCAAAGGAAAGCACCCTCGGTGGTGCAAATTTATGCGCATGCGCAGATCATTAATGTCTACAAACGTAAAGGGTAGTCAAGGGATTCGAGGCAAGGCGTCCTCCTGAAAATGGGTCTTCAATTTGCATTGCACCCTATGGAATTTTGGGCGGGAAAACGTAAATACCCTAATAACTCAATCAGTTCGCAACAGACAGGCGCGCTTTTTATAGGGTTTATAGGTCTTAGGGAGGTACATTTCCGTGCCAAATTGTATGGCGCTGCGTGCAGTACAAGCAAAGATATAAGGACTGGAAATGCGTCCCTAGGTCTCGTCTGCTGAACAAAGAGATTAAAAGTCACTTAAGGTGACCTTCACCGATCGAGCTGAAACTAGCACCAAACATTGTCCTAGTACCATAGTACATAAAACAATATTTGTCAGAAAATTCGGACTGTGCGTTAGTAAGTTATTAGGGGTCAAACATTAGCAAATATCAACTTTCAGGGGCCATAACTCGAAAAAGGGGCGATAAGAATTTTTGGGCACTTGGCCCCAGGGAGTCATTGGTCCAGACCTTTCGTCTGGCACCAGTTTCATCCCGATCGGTGAAGGTCGCATTAGGCTCAAACTTGCAGTCCAAAGTTGGTAGGGAATGTCTGAAACTTTGACCCCTAATAACTCGTCTGTTTTTCGTCCGATTAAGCTGAAATTTGGAACGTTTGTAGAGCCCATCCATACAAACATGCCTGCACAATCCAGGATGCGGTCAATGGAATAGCACGTGCACTATGGGGCGCCAAACATTCAATAAATAAACCTTTTTACGCCTACAGCAGCCAAAGGAAAGCACCCTCGGTGGTGCAAATTTATGCGCATGCGCAGATCATTAATGTCTACAAACGTAAAGGGTAGTCAAGGGATTCGAGGCAAGGCGTCCTCCTGAAAATGGGTCTTCAATTTGCATTGCACCCTATGGAATTTTGGGCGGGAAAACGTAAATACCCTAATAACTCAATCAGTTCGCAACAGACAGGCGCGCTTTTTATAGGGTTTATAGGTCTTAGGGAGGTACATTTCCGTGCCAAATTGTATGGCGCTGCGTGCAGTACAAGCAAAGATATAAGGACTGGAAATGCGTCCCTAGGTCTCGTCTGCTGAACAAAGAGATTAAAAGTCACTTAAGGTGACCTTCACCGATCGAGCTGAAACTAGCACCAAACATTGTCCTAGTACCATAGTACATAAAACAATATTTGTCAGAAAATTCGGACTGTGCGTTAGTAAGTTATTAGGGGTCAAACATTAGCAAATATCAACTTTCAGGGGCCATAACTCGAAAAAGGGGCGATAAGAATTTTTGGGCACTTGGCCCCAGGGAGTCATTGGTCCAGACCTTTCGTCTGGCACCAGTTTCATCCCGATCGGTGAAGGTCGCATTAGGCTCAAACTTGCAGTCCAAAGTTGGTAGGGAATGTCTGAAACTTTGACCCCTAATAACTCGTCTGTTTTTCGTCCGATTAAGCTGAAATTTGGAACGTTTGTAGAGCCCATCCATACAAACATGCCTGCACAATCCAGGATGCGGTCAATGGAATAGCACGTGCACTATGGGGCGCCAAACATTCAATAAATAAACCTTTTTACGCCTACAGCAGCCAAAGGAAAGCACCCTCGGTGGTGCAAATTTATGCGCATGCGCAGATCATTAATGTCTACAAACGTAAAGGGTAGTCAAGGGATTCGAGGCAAGGCGTCCTCCTGAAAATGGGTCCTTAAATTTGCATTGCACCCTATGGAATTTTGGGCGGGAAAACGTAAATACCCTAATAACTCAATCAGTTCGCAACAGACAGGCGCGCTTTTTATAGGGTTTATAGGTCTTAGGGAGGTACATTTCCGTGCCAAATTGTATGGCGCTGCGTGCAGTACAAGCAAAGATATAAGGACTGGAAATGCGTCCCTAGGTCTCGTCTGCTGAACAAAGAGATTAAAAGTCACTAAAGGTGACCTTCACCGATCGAGCTGAAACTAGCACCAAACATTGTCCTAGTACCATAGTACATAAAACAATATTTGTCAGAAAATTCGGACTGTGCGTTAGTAAGTTATTAGGGGTCAAACATTAGCAAATATCAACTTTCAGGGGCCATAACTCGAAAAAGGGGCGATAAGAATTTTTGGGCACTTGGCCCCAGGGAGTCATTGGTCCAGACCTTTCGTCTGGCACCAGTTTCATCCCGATCGGTGAAGGTCGCATTAGGCTCAAACTTGCAGTCCAAAGTTGGTAGGGAATGTCTGAAACTTTGACCCCTAATAACTCGTGTGTTTTTCGTCCGATTAAGCTGAAATTTGGAACGTTTGTAGAGCCCATCCATACAAACATGCCTGCACAATCCAGGATGCGGTCAATGGAATAGCACGTGCACTATGGGGCGCCAAACATTCAATAAATAAACCTTTTTACGCCTACAGCAGCCAAAGGAAAGCACCCTCGGTGGTGCAAATTTATGCGCATGCGCAGATCATTAATGTCTACAAACGTAAAGGGTAGTCAAGGGATTCGAGGCAAGGCGTCCTCCTGAAAATGGGTCTTCAATTTGCATTGCACCCTATGGAATTTTGGGCGGGAAAACGTAAATACCCTAATAACTCAATCAGTTCGCAACAGACAGGCGCGCTTTTTATAGGGTTTATAGGTCTTAGGGAGGTACATTTCCGTGCCAAATTGTATGGCGCTGCGTGCAGTACAAGCAAAGATATAAGGACTGGAAATGCGTCCCTAGGTCTCGTCTGCTGAACAAAGAGATTAAAAGTCACTTAAGGTGACCTTCACCGATCGAGCTGAAACTAGCACCAAACATTGTCCTAGTACCATAGTACATAAAACAATATTTGTCAGAAAATTCGGACTGTGCGTTAGTAAGTTATTAGGGGTCAAACATTAGCAAATATCAACTTTCAGGGGCCATAACTCGAAAAAGGGGCGATAAGAATTTTTGGGCACTTGGCCCCAGGGAGTCATTGGTCCAGACCTTTCGTCTGGCACCAGTTTCATCCCGATCGGTGAAGGTCGCATTAGGCTCAAACTTGCAGTCCAAAGTTGGTAGGGAATGTCTGAAACTTTGACCCCTAATAACTCGTCTGCTTTTCGTCCGATTAAGCTGAAATTTGGAACGTTTGTAGAGCCTATCCATACAAACATGCCTGCACAATCCAGGATGCGGTCAATGGAATAGCACGTGCACTATGGGGCGCCAAACATTCAATAAATAAACCTTTTTACGCCTACAGCAGCCAAAGGAAAGCACCCTCGGTGGTGCAAATTTATGCGCATGCGCAGATCATTAATGTCTACAAACGTAAAGGGTAGTCAAGGGATTCGAGGCAAGGCGTCCTCCTGAAAATGGGTCTTCAATTTGCATTGCACCCTATGGAATTTTGGGCGGGAAAACGTAAATACCCTAATAACTCAATCAGTTCGCAACAGACAGGCGCGCTTTTTATAGGGTTTATAGGTCTTAGGGAGGTACATTTCCGTGCCAAATTGTATGGCGCTGCGTGCAGTACAAGCAAAGATATAAGGACTGGAAATGCGTCCCTAGGTCTCGTCTGCTGAACAAAGAGATTAAAAGTCACTTAAGGTGACCTTCACCGATCGAGCTGAAACTAGCACCAAACATTGTCCTAGTACCATAGTACATAAAACAATATTTGTCAGAAAATTCGGACTGTGCGTTAGTAAGTTATTAGGGGTCAAACATTAGCAAATATCAACTTTCAGGGGCCATAACTCGAAAAAGGGGCGATAAGAATTTTTGGGCACTTGGCCCCAGGGAGTCATTGGTCCAGACCTTTCGTCTGGCACCAGTTTCATCCCGATCGGTGAAGGTCGCATTAGGCTCAAACTTGCAGTCCAAAGTTGGTAGGGAATGTCTGAAACTTTGACCCCTAATAACTCGTCTGTTTTTCGTCCGATTAAGCTGAAATTTGGAACGTTTGTAGAGCCCATCCATACAAACATGCCTGCACAATCCAGGATGCGGTCAATGGAATAGCACGTGCACTATGGGGCGCCAAACATTCAATAAATAAACCTTTTTACGCCTACAGCAGCCAAAGGAAAGCACCCTCGGTGGTGCAAATTTATGCGCATGCGCAGATCATTAATGTCTACAAACGTAAAGGGTAGTCAAGGGATTCGAGGCAAGGCGTCCTCCTGAAAATGGGTCTTCAATTTGCATTGCACCCTATGGAATTTTGGGCGGGAAAACGTAAATACCCTAATAACTCAATCAGTTCGCAACAGACAGGCGCGCTTTTTATAGGGTTTATAGGTCTTAGGGAGGTACATTTCCGTGCCAAATTGTATGGCGCTGCGTGCAGTACAAGCAAAGATATAAGGACTGGAAATGCGTCCCTAGGTCTCGTCTGCTGAACAAAGAGATTAAAAGTCACTTAAGGTGACCTTCACCGATCGAGCTGAAACTAGCACCAAACATTGTCCTAGTACCATAGTACATAAAACAATATTTGTCAGAAAATTCGGACTGTGCGTTAGTAAGTTATTAGGGGTCAAACATTAGCAAATATCAACTTTCAGGGGCCATAACTCGAAAAAGGGGCGATAAGAATTTTTGGGCACTTGGCCCCAGGGAGTCATTGGTCCAGACCTTTCGTCTGGCACCAGTTTCATCCCGATCGGTGAAGGTCGCATTAGGCTCAAACTTGCAGTCCAAAGTTGGTAGGGAATGTCTGAAACTTTGACCCCTAATAACTCGTCTGTTTTTCGTCCGATTAAGCTGAAATTTGGAACGTTTGTAGAGCCCATCCATACAAACATGCCTGCACAATCCAGGATGCGGTCAATGGAATAGCACGTGCACTATGGGGCGCCAAACATTCAATAAATAAACCTTTTTACGCCTACAGCAGCCAAAGGAAAGCACCCTCGGTGGTGCAAATTTATGCGCATGCGCAGATCATTAATGTCTACAAACGTAAAGGGTAGTCAAGGGATTCGAGGCAAGGCGTCCTCCTGAAAATGGGTCTTCAATTTGCATTGCACCCTATGGAATTTTGGGCGGGAAAACGTAAATACCCTAATAACTCAATCAGTTCGCAACAGACAGGCGCGCTTTTTATAGGGTTTATAGGTCTTAGGGAGGTACATTTCCGTGCCAAATTGTATGGCGCTGCGTGCAGTACAAGCAAAGATATAAGGACTGGAAATGCGTCCCTAGGTCTCGTCTGCTGAACAAAGAGATTAAAAGTCACTTAAGGTGACCTTCACCGATCGAGCTGAAACTAGCACCAAACATTGTCCTAGTACCATAGTACATAAAACAATATTTGTCAGAAAATTCGGACTGTGCGTTAGTAAGTTATTAGGGGTCAAACATTAGCAAATATCAACTTTCAGGGGCCATAACTCGAAAAAGGGGCGATAAGAATTTTTGGGCACTTGGCCCCAGGGAGTCATTGGTCCAGACCTTTCGTCTGGCACCAGTTTCATCCCGATCGGTGAAGGTCGCATTAGGCTCAAACTTGCAGTCCAAAGTTGGTAGGGAATGTCTGAAACTTTGACCCCTAATAACTCGTCTGTTTTTCGTCCGATTAAGCTGAAATTTGGAACGTTTGTAGAGCCCATCCATACAAACATGCCTGCACAATCCAGGATGCGGTCAATGGAATAGCACGTGCACTATGGGGCGCCAAACATTCAATAAATAAACCTTTTTACGCCTACAGCAGCCAAAGGAAAGCACCCTCGGTGGTGCAAATTTATGCGCATGCGCAGATCATTAATGTCTACAAACGTAAAGGGTAGTCAAGGGATTCGAGGCAAGGCGTCCTCCTGAAAATGGGTCTTCAATTTGCATTGCACCCTATGGAATTTTGGGCGGGAAAACGTAAATACCCTAATAACTCAATCAGTTCGCAACAGACAGGCGCGCTTTTTATAGGGTTTATAGGTCTTAGGGAGGTACATTTCCGTGCCAAATTGTATGGCGCTGCGTGCAGTACAAGCAAAGATATAAGGACTGGAAATGCGTCCCTAGGTCTCGTCTGCTGAACAAAGAGATTAAAAGTCACTTAAGGTGACCTTCACCGATCGAGCTGAAACTAGCACCAAACATTGTCCTAGTACCATAGTACATAAAACAATATTTGTCAGAAAATTCGGACTGTGCGTTAGTAAGTTATTAGGGGTCAAACATTAGCAAATATCAACTTTCAGGGGCCATAACTCGAAAAAGGGGCGATAAGAATTTTTGGGCACTTGGCCCCAGGGAGTCATTGGTCCAGACCTTTCGTCTGGCACCAGTTTCATCCCGATCGGTGAAGGTCGCATTAGGCTCAAACTTGCAGTCCAAAGTTGGTAGGGAATGTCTGAAACTTTGACCCCTAATAACTCGTGTGTTTTTCGTCCGATTAAGCTGAAATTTGGAACGTTTGTAGAGCCCATCCATACAAACATGCCTGCACAATCCAGGATGCGGTCAATGGAATAGCACGTGCACTATGGGGCGCCAAACATTCAATAAATAAACCTTTTTACGCCTACAGCAGCCAAAGGAAAGCACCCTCGGTGGTGCAAATTTATGCGCATGCGCAGATCATTAATGTCTACAAACGTAAAGGGTAGTCAAGGGATTCGAGGCAAGGCGTCCTCCTGAAAATGGGTCTTCAATTTGCATTGCACCCTATGGAATTTTGGGCGGGAAAACGTAAATACCCTAATAACTCAATCAGTTCGCAACAGACAGGCGCGCTTTTTATAGGGTTTATAGGTCTTAGGGAGGTACATTTCCGTGCCAAATTGTATGGCGCTGCGTGCAGTACAAGCAAAGATATAAGGACTGGAAATGCGTCCCTAGGTCTCGTCTGCTGAACAAAGAGATTAAAAGTCACTTAAGGTGACCTTCACCGATCGAGCTGAAACTAGCACCAAACATTGTCCTAGTACCATAGTACATAAAACAATATTTGTCAGAAAATTCGGACTGTGCGTTAGTAAGTTATTAGGGGTCAAACATTAGCAAATATCAACTTTCAGGGGCCATAACTCGAAAAAGGGGCGATAAGAATTTTTGGGCACTTGGCCCCAGGGAGTCATTGGTCCAGACCTTTCGTCTGGCACCAGTTTCATCCCGATCGGTGAAGGTCGCATTAGGCTCAAACTTGCAGTCCAAAGTTGGTAGGGAATGTCTGAAACTTTGACCCCTAATAACTCGTGTGTTTTTCGTCCGATTAAGCTGAAATTTGGAACGTTTGTAGAGCATATCCATACAAACATGCCTGCATAATCCAGGATGCGGTCAATGGAATAGCACGTGCACTATGGGGCGCCAAACATTCAATAAATAAACCTTTTTACGCCTACAGCAGCCAAAGGAAAGCACCCTCGGTGGTGCAAATTTATGCGCATGCGCAGATCATTAATGTCTACAAACGTAAAGGGTAGTCAAGGGATTCGAGGCAAGGCGTCCTCCTGAAAATGGGTCTTCAATTTGCATTGCACCCTATGGAATTTTGGGCGGGAAAACGTAAATACCCTAATAACTCAATCAGTTCGCAACAGACAGGCGCGCTTTTTATAGGGTTTATAGGTCTTAGGGAGGTACATTTCCGTGCCAAATTGTATGGCGCTGCGTGCAGTACAAGCAAAGATATAAGGACTGGAAATGCGTCCCTAGGTCTCGTCTGCTGAACAAAGAGATTAAAAGTCACTTAAGGTGACCTTCACCGATCGAGCTGAAACTAGCACCAAACATTGTCCTAGTACCATAGTACATAAAACAATATTTGTCAGAAAATTCGGACTGTGCGTTAGTAAGTTATTAGGGGTCAAACATTAGCAAATATCAACTTTCAGGGGCCATAACTCGAAAAAGGGGCGATAAGAATTTTTGGGCACTTGGCCCCAGGGAGTCATTGGTCCAGACCTTTCGTCTGGCACCAGTTTCATCCCGATCGGTGAAGGTCGCATTAGGCTCAAACTTGCAGTCCAAAGTTGGTAGGGAATGTCTGAAACTTTGACCCCTAATAACTCGTCTGTTTTTCGTCCGATTAAGCTGAAATTTGGAACGTTTGTAGAGCCCATCCATACAAACATGCCTGCACAATCCAGGATGCGGTCAATGGAATAGCACGTGCACTATGGGGCGCCAAACATTCAATAAATAAACCTTTTTACGCCTACAGCAGCCAAAGGAAAGCACCCTCGGTGGTGCAAATTTATGCGCATGCGCAGATCATTAATGTCTACAAACGTAAAGGGTAGTCAAGGGATTCGAGGCAAGGCGTCCTCCTGAAAATGGGTCTTCAATTTGCATTGCACCCTATGGAATTTTGGGCGGGAAAACGTAAATACCCTAATAACTCAATCAGTTCGCAACAGACAGGCGCGCTTTTTATAGGGTTTATAGGTCTTAGGGAGGTACATTTCCGTGCCAAATTGTATGGCGCTGCGTGCAGTACAAGCAAAGATATAAGGACTGGAAATGCGTCCCTAGGTCTCGTCTGCTGAACAAAGAGATTAAAAGTCACTTAAGGTGACCTTCACCGATCGAGCTGAAACTAGCACCAAACATTGTCCTAGTACCATAGTACATAAAACAATATTTGTCAGAAAATTCGGACTGTGCGTTAGTAAGTTATTAGGGGTCAAACATTAGCAAATATCAACTTTCAGGGGCCATAACTCGAAAAAGGGGCGATAAGAATTTTTGGGCACTTGGCCCCAGGGAGTCATTGGTCCAGACCTTTCGTCTGGCACCAGTTTCATCCCGATCGGTGAAGGTCGCATTAGGCTCAAACTTGCAGTCCAAAGTTGGTAGGGAATGTCTGAAACTTTGACCCCTAATAACTCGTCTGTTTTTCGTCCGATTAAGCTGAAATTTGGAACGTTTGTAGAGCCCATCCATACAAACATGCCTGCACAATCCAGGATGCGGTCAATGGAATAGCACGTGCACTATGGGGCGCCAAACATTCAATAAATAAACCTTTTTACGCCTACAGCAGCCAAAGGAAAGCACCCTCGGTGGTGCAAATTTATGCGCATGCGCAGATCATTAATGTCTACAAACGTTAAGGGTAGTCAAGGGATTCGAGGCAAGGCGTCCTCCTGAAATTGGGTCTTCAATTTGCATTGCACCCTATGGAATTTTGGGCGGGAAAACGTAAATACCCTAATAACTCAATCAGTTCGCAACAGACAGGCGCGCTTTTTATAGGGTTTATAGGTCTTAGGGAGGTACATTTCCGTGCCAAATTGTATGGCGCTGCGTGCAGTACAAGCAAAGATATAAGGACTGGAAATGCGTCCCTAGGTCTCGTCTGCTGAACAAAGAGATTAAAAGTCACTTAAGGTGACCTTCACCGATCGAGCTGAAACTAGCACCAAACATTGTCCTAGTACCATAGTACATAAAACAATATTTGTCAGAAAATTCGGACTGTGCGTTAGTAAGTTATTAGGGGTCAAACATTAGCAAATATCAACTTTCAGGGGCCATAACTCGAAAAAGGGGCGATAAGAATTTTTGGGCACTTGGCCCCAGGGAGTCATTGGTCCAGACCTTTCGTCTGGCACCAGTTTCATCCCGATCGGTGAAGGTCGCATTAGGCTCAAACTTGCAGTCCAAAGTTGGTAGGGAATGTCTGAAACTTTGACCCCTAATAACTCGTGTGTTTTTCGTCCGATTAAGCTGAAATTTGGAACGTTTGTAGAGCCTATCCATACAAACATGCCTGCACAATCCAGGATGCGGTCAATGGAATAGCACGTGCACTATGGGGCGCCAAACATTCAATAAATAAACCTTTTTACGCCTACAGCAGCCAAAGGAAAGCACCCTCGGTGGTGCAAATTTATGCGCATGCGCAGATCATTAATGTCTACAAACGTAAAGGGTAGTCAAGGGATTCGAGGCAAGGCGTCCTCCTGAAAATGGGTCCTTAAATTTGCATTGCACCCTATGGAATTTTGGGCGGGAAAACGTAAATACCCTAATAACTCAATCAGTTCGCAACAGACAGGCGCGCTTTTTATAGGGTTTATAGGTCTTAGGGAGGTACATTTCCGTGCCAAATTGTATGGCGCTGCGTGCAGTACAAGCAAAGATATAAGGACTGGAAATGCGTCCCTAGGTCTCGTCTGCTGAACAAAGAGATTAAAAGTCACTTAAGGTGACCTTCACCGATCGAGCTGAAACTAGCACCAAACATTGTCCTAGTACCATAGTACATAAAACAATATTTGTCAGAAAATTCGGACTGTGCGTTAGTAAGTTATTAGGGGTCAAACATTAGCAAATATCAACTTTCAGGGGCCATAACTCGAAAAAGGGGCGATAAGAATTTTTGGGCACTTGGCCCCAGGGAGTCATTGGTCCAGACCTTTCGTCTGGCACCAGTTTCATCCCGATCGGTGAAGGTCGCATTAGGCTCAAACTTGCAGTCCAAAGTTGGTAGGGAATGTCTGAAACTTTGACCCCTAATAACTCGTCTGTTTTTCGTCCGATTAAGCTGAAATTTGGAACGTTTGTAGAGCCCATCCATACAAACATGCCTGCACAATCCAGGATGCGGTCAATGGAATAGCACGTGCACTATGGGGCGCCAAACATTCAATAAATAAACCTTTTTACGCCTACAGCAGCCAAAGGAAAGCACCCTCGGTGGTGCAAATTTATGCGCATGCGCAGATCATTAATGTCTACAAACGTAAAGGGTAGTCAAGGGATTCGAGGCAAGGCGTCCTCCTGAAAATGGGTCTTCAATTTGCATTGCACCCTATGGAATTTTGGGCGGGAAAACGTAAATACCCTAATAACTCAATCAGTTCGCAACAGACAGGCGCGCTTTTTATAGGGTTTATAGGTCTTAGGGAGGTACATTTCCGTGCCAAATTGTATGGCGCTGCGTGCAGTACAAGCAAAGATATAAGGACTGGAAATGCGTCCCTAGGTCTCGTCTGCTGAACAAAGAGATTAAAAGTCACTTAAGGTGACCTTCACCGATCGAGCTGAAACTAGCACCAAACATTGTCCTAGTACCATAGTACATAAAACAATATTTGTCAGAAAATTCGGACTGTGCGTTAGTAAGTTATTAGGGGTCAAACATTAGCAAATATCAACTTTCAGGGGCCATAACTCGAAAAAGGGGCGATAAGAATTTTTGGGCACTTGGCCCCAGGGAGTCATTGGTCCAGACCTTTCGTCTGGCACCAGTTTCATCCCGATCGGTGAAGGTCGCATTAGGCTCAAACTTGCAGTCCAAAGTTGGTAGGGAATGTCTGAAACTTTGACCCCTAATAACTCGTGTGTTTTTCGTCCGATTAAGCTGAAATTTGGAACGTTTGTAGAGCCCATCCATACAAACATGCCTGCACAATCCAGGATGCGGTCAATGGAATAGCACGTGCACTATGGGGCGCCAAACATTCAATAAATAAACCTTTTTACGCCTACAGCAGCCAAAGGAAAGCACCCTCGGTGGTGCAAATTTATGCGCATGCGCAGATCATTAATGTCTACAAACGTAAAGGGTAGTCAAGGGATTCGAGGCAAGGCGTCCTCCTGAAAATGGGTCTTCAATTTGCATTGCACCCTATGGAATTTTGGGCGGGAAAACGTAAATACCCTAATAACTCAATCAGTTCGCAACAGACAGGCGCGCTTTTTATAGGGTTTATAGGTCTTAGGGAGGTACATTTCCGTGCCAAATTGTATGGCGCTGCGTGCAGTACAAGCAAAGATATAAGGACTGGAAATGCGTCCCTAGGTCTCGTCTGCTGAACAAAGAGATTAAAAGTCACTTAAGGTGACCTTCACCGATCGAGCTGAAACTAGCACCAAACATTGTCCTAGTACCATAGTACATAAAACAATATTTGTCAGAAAATTCGGACTGTGCGTTAGTAAGTTATTAGGGGTCAAACATTAGCAAATATCAACTTTCAGGGGCCATAACTCGAAAAAGGGGCGATAAGAATTTTTGGGCACTTGGCCCCAGGGAGTCATTGGTCCAGACCTTTCGTCTGGCACCAGTTTCATCCCGATCGGTGAAGGTCGCATTAGGCTCAAACTTGCAGTCCAAAGTTGGTAGGGAATGTCTGAAACTTTGACCCCTAATAACTCGTGTGTTTTTCGTCCGATTAAGCTGAAATTTGGAACGTTTGTAGAGCCCATCCATACAAACATGCCTGCACAATCCAGGATGCGGTCAATGGAATAGCACGTGCACTATGGGGCGCCAAACATTCAATAAATAAACCTTTTTACGCCTACAGCAGCCAAAGGAAAGCACCCTCGGTGGTGCAAATTTATGCGCATGCGCAGATCATTAATGTCTACAAACGTAAAGGGTAGTCAAGGGATTCGAGGCAAGGCGTCCTCCTGAAAATGGGTCTTCAATTTGCATTGCACCCTATGGAATTTTGGGCGGGAAAACGTAAATACCCTAATAACTCAATCAGTTCGCAACAGACAGGCGCGCTTTTTATAGGGTTTATAGGTCTTAGGGAGGTACATTTCCGTGCCAAATTGTATGGCGCTGCGTGCAGTACAAGCAAAGATATAAGGACTGGAAATGCGTCCCTAGGTCTCGTCTGCTGAACAAAGAGATTAAAAGTCACTTAAGGTGACCTTCACCGATCGAGCTGAAACTAGCACCAAACATTGTCCTAGTACCATAGTACATAAAACAATATTTGTCAGAAAATTCGGACTGTGCGTTAGTAAGTTATTAGGGGTCAAACATTAGCAAATATCAACTTTCAGGGGCCATAACTCGAAAAAGGGGCGATAAGAATTTTTGGGCACTTGGCCCCAGGGAGTCATTGGTCCAGACCTTTCGTCTGGCACCAGTTTCATCCCGATCGGTGAAGGTCGCATTAGGCTCAAACTTGCAGTCCAAAGTTGGTAGGGAATGTCTGAAACTTTGACCCCTAATAACTCGTGTGTTTTTCGTCCGATTAAGCTGAAATTTGGAACGTTTGTAGAGCCCATCCATACAAACATGCCTGCACAATCCAGGATGCGGTCAATGGAATAGCACGTGCACTATGGGGCGCCAAACATTCAATAAATAAACCTTTTTACGCCTACAGCAGCCAAAGGAAAGCACCCTCGGTGGTGCAAATTTATGCGCATGCGCAGATCATTAATGTCTACAAACGTAAAGGGTAGTCAAGGGATTCGAGGCAAGGCGTCCTCCTGAAAATGGGTCTTCAATTTGCATTGCACCCTATGGAATTTTGGGCGGGAAAACGTAAATACCCTAATAACTCAATCAGTTCGCAACAGACAGGCGCGCTTTTTATAGGGTTTATAGGTCTTAGGGAGGTACATTTCCGTGCCAAATTGTATGGCGCTGCGTGCAGTACAAGCAAAGATATAAGGACTGGAAATGCGTCCCTAGGTCTCGTCTGCTGAACAAAGAGATTAAAAGTCACTTAAGGTGACCTTCACCGATCGAGCTGAAACTAGCACCAAACATTGTCCTAGTACCATAGTACATAAAACAATATTTGTCAGAAAATTCGGACTGTGCGTTAGTAAGTTATTAGGGGTCAAACATTAGCAAATATCAACTTTCAGGGGCCATAACTCGAAAAAGGGGCGATAAGAATTTTTGGGCACTTGGCCCCAGGGAGTCATTGGTCCAGACCTTTCGTCTGGCACCAGTTTCATCCCGATCGGTGAAGGTCGCATTAGGCTCAAACTTGCAGTCCAAAGTTGGTAGGGAATGTCTGAAACTTTGACCCCTAATAACTCGTGTGTTTTTCGTCCGATTAAGCTGAAATTTGGAACGTTTGTAGAGCCCATCCATACAAACATGCCTGCACAATCCAGGATGCGGTCAATGGAATAGCACGTGCACTATGGGGCGCCAAACATTCAATAAATAAACCTTTTTACGCCTACAGCAGCCAAAGGAAAGCACCCTCGGTGGTGCAAATTTATGCGCATGCGCAGATCATTAATGTCTACAAACGTAAAGGGTAGTCAAGGGATTCGAGGCAAGGCGTCCTCCTGAAAATGGGTCTTCAATTTGCATTGCACCCTATGGAATTTTGGGCGGGAAAACGTAAATACCCTAATAACTCAATCAGTTCGCAACAGACAGGCGCGCTTTTTATAGGGTTTATAGGTCTTAGGGAGGTACATTTCCGTGCCAAATTGTATGGCGCTGCGTGCAGTACAAGCAAAGATATAAGGACTGGAAATGCGTCCCTAGGTCTCGTCTGCTGAACAAAGAGATTAAAAGTCACTTAAGGTGACCTTCACCGATCGAGCTGAAACTAGCACCAAACATTGTCCTAGTACCATAGTACATAAAACAATATTTGTCAGAAAATTCGGACTGTGCGTTAGTAAGTTATTAGGGGTCAAACATTAGCAAATATCAACTTTCAGGGGCCATAACTCGAAAAAGGGGCGATAAGAATTTTTGGGCACTTGGCCCCAGGGAGTCATTGGTCCAGACCTTTCGTCTGGCACCAGTTTCATCCCGATCGGTGAAGGTCGCATTAGGCTCAAACTTGCAGTCCAAAGTTGGTAGGGAATGTCTGAAACTTTGACCCCTAATAACTCGTGTGTTTTTCGTCCGATTAAGCTGAAATTTGGAACGTTTGTAGAGCCCATCCATACAAACATGCCTGCACAATCCAGGATGCGGTCAATGGAATAGCACGTGCACTATGGGGCGCCAAACATTCAATAAATAAACCTTTTTACGCCTACAGCAGCCAAAGGAAAGCACCCTCGGTGGTGCAAATTTATGCGCATGCGCAGATCATTAATGTCTACAAACGTAAAGGGTAGTCAAGGGATTCGAGGCAAGGCGTCCTCCTGAAAATGGGTCTTCAATTTGCATTGCACCCTATGGAATTTTGGGCGGGAAAACGTAAATACCCTAATAACTCAATCAGTTCGCAACAGACAGGCGCGCTTTTTATAGGGTTTATAGGTCTTAGGGAGGTACATTTCCGTGCCAAATTGTATGGCGCTGCGTGCAGTACAAGCAAAGATATAAGGACTGGAAATGCGTCCCTAGGTCTCGTCTGCTGAACAAAGAGATTAAAAGTCACTTAAGGTGACCTTCACCGATCGAGCTGAAACTAGCACCAAACATTGTCCTAGTACCATAGTACATAAAACAATATTTGTCAGAAAATTCGGACTGTGCGTTAGTAAGTTATTAGGGGTCAAACATTAGCAAATATCAACTTTCAGGGGCCATAACTCGAAAAAGGGGCGATAAGAATTTTTGGGCACTTGGCCCCAGGGAGTCATTGGTCCAGACCTTTCGTCTGGCACCAGTTTCATCCCGATCGGTGAAGGTCGCATTAGGCTCAAACTTGCAGTCCAAAGTTGGTAGGGAATGTCTGAAACTTTGACCCCTAATAACTCGTGTGTTTTTCGTCCGATTAAGCTGAAATTTGGAACGTTTGTAGAGCCCATCCATACAAACATGCCTGCATAATCCAGGATGCGGTCAATGGAATAGCACGTGCACTATGGGGCGCCAAACATTCAATAAATAAACCTTTTTACGCCTACAGCAGCCAAAGGAAAGCACCCTCGGTGGTGCAAATTTATGCGCATGCGCAGATCATTAATGTCTACAAACGTAAAGGGTAGTCAAGGGATTCGAGGCAAGGCGTCCTCCTGAAAATGGGTCTTCAATTTGCATTGCACCCTATGGAATTTTGGGCGGGAAAACGTAAATACCCTAATAACTCAATCAGTTCGCAACAGACAGGCGCGCTTTTTATAGGGTTTATAGGTCTTAGGGAGGTACATTTCCGTGCCAAATTGTATGGCGCTGCGTGCAGTACAAGCAAAGATATAAGGACTGGAAATGCGTCCCTAGGTCTCGTCTGCTGAACAAAGAGATTAAAAGTCACTTAAGGTGACCTTCACCGATCGAGCTGAAACTAGCACCAAACATTGTCCTAGTACCATAGTACATAAAACAATATTTGTCAGAAAATTCGGACTGTGCGTTAGTAAGTTATTAGGGGTCAAACATTAGCAAATATCAACTTTCAGGGGCCATAACTCGAAAAAGGGGCGATAAGAATTTTTGGGCACTTGGCCCCAGGGAGTCATTGGTCCAGACCTTTCGTCTGGCACCAGTTTCATCCCGATCGGTGAAGGTCGCATTAGGCTCAAACTTGCAGTCCAAAGTTGGTAGGGAATGTCTGAAACTTTGACCCCTAATAACTCGTCTGTTTTTCGTCCGATTAAGCTGAAATTTGGAACGTTTGTAGAGCCCATCCATACAAACATGCCTGCACAATCCAGGATGCGGTCAATGGAATAGCACGTGCACTATGGGGCGCCAAACATTCAATAAATAAACCTTTTTACGCCTACAGCAGCCAAAGGAAAGCACCCTCGGTGGTGCAAATTTATGCGCATGCGCAGATCATTAATGTCTACAAACGTAAAGGGTAGTCAAGGGATTCGAGGCAAGGCGTCCTCCTGAAAATGGGTCTTCAATTTGCATTGCACCCTATGGAATTTTGGGCGGGAAAACGTAAATACCCTAATAACTCAATCAGTTCGCAACAGACAGGCGCGCTTTTTATAGGGTTTATAGGTCTTAGGGAGGTACATTTCCGTGCCAAATTGTATGGCGCTGCGTGCAGTACAAGCAAAGCAAGCAAAGATATAAGGACTGGAAATGCGTCCCTAGGTCTCGTCTGCTGAACAAAGAGATTAAAAGTCACTAAAGGTGACCTTCGCCGATCGAGCTGAAACTAGCACCAAACATTGTCCTAGTACCATAGTACATAAAACAATATTTGTCAGAAAATTCGGACTGTGCGTTAGTAAGTTATTAGGGGTCAAACATTAGCAAATATCAACTTTCAGGGGCCATAACTCGAAAAAGGGGCGATAAGAATTTTTGGGCACTTGGCCCCAGGGAGTCATTGGTCCAGACCTTTCGTCTGGCACCAGTTCCATCCCGATCGGTGAAGGTCGCATTAGGCTCAAACTTGCAGTCCAAAGTTGGTAGGGAATGTCTGAAACTTTGACCCCTAATAACTCGTCTGTTTTTCGTCCGATTAAGCTGAAATTTGGAACGTTTGTAGAGCCCATCCATACAAACATGCCTGCACAATCCAGGATGCGGTCAATGGAATAGCACGTGCCCTATGGGGCGCCAAACATTCAATAAATAAACCTTTTTACGCCTACAGCAGCCAAAGGAAAGCACCCTCGGTGCTGCAAATTTATGCGCATGCGCAGATCATTAATGTCTACAAACGTAAAGGGTAGTCAAGGGACTCGAGGCAAGGCGTCCTCCTGAAAATGGGTCCTCAAATTTGCATTGCACCCTATGGAATTTTGGGCGGGAAAACGTAAATACCCTAATAACTCAATCAGTTCGCAACAGACAAGCGCGCTTTTTATAGGGTTTATAGGTCTTAGGGAGGTACATTTCCGTGCCAAATTGTATGGCGCTGCTTGCAGTACAAGCAAAGATATAAGGACTGGAAATGCGTCCCTAGGTCTCGTCTGCTGAACAAAGAGATTAAAAGTCACTAAAGGTGACCTTCGCCGATCGAGCTGAAACTAGCACCAAACATTGTCCTAGTACCATAGTACATAAAACAATATTTGTCAGAAAATTCGGACTGTGCGTTAGTAAGTTATTAGGGGTCAAACATTAGCAAATATCAACTTTCAGGGGCCATAACTCGAAAAAGGGGCGATAAGAATTTTTGGGCACTTGGCCCCAGGGAGTCATTGGTCCAGACCTTTCGTCTGGCACCAGTTCCATCCCGATCGGTGAAGGTCGCATTAGGCTCAAACTTGCAGTCCAAAGTTGGTAGGGAATGTCTGAAACTTTGACCCCTAATAACTCGTCTGTTTTTCGTCCGATTAAGCTGAAATTTGGAACGTTTGTAGAGCCCATCCATACAAACATGCCTGCACAATCCAGGATGCGGTCAATGGAATAGCACGTGCCCTATGGGGCGCCAAACATTCAATAAATAAACCTTTTTACGCCTACAGCAGCCAAAGGAAAGCACCCTCGGTGCTGCAAATTTATGCGCATGCGCAGATCATTAATGTCTACAAACGTAAAGGGTAGTCAAGGGACTCGAGGCAAGGCGTCCTCCTGAAAATGGGTCCTCAAATTTGCATTGCACCCTATGGAATTTTGGGCGGGAAAACGTAAATACCCTAATAACTCAATCAGTTCGCAACAGACAAGCGCGCTTTTTATAGGGTTTATAGGTCTTAGGGAGGTACATTTCCGTGCCAAATTGTATGGCGCTGCTTGCAGTACAAGCAAAGATATAAGGACTGGAAATGCGTCCCTAGGTCTCGTCTGCTGAACAAAGAGATTAAAAGTCACTAAAGGTGACCTTCGCCGATCGAGCTGAAACTAGCACCAAACATTGTCCTAGTACCATAGTACATAAAACAATATTTGTCAGAAAATTCGGACTGTGCGTTAGTAAGTTATTAGGGGTCAAACATTAGCAAATATCAACTTTCAGGGGCCATAACTCGAAAAAGGGGCGATAAGAATTTTTGGGCACTTGGCCCCAGGGAGTCATTGGTCCAGACCTTTCGTCTGGCACCAGTTCCATCCCGATCGGTGAAGGTCGCATTAGGCTCAAACTTGCAGTCCAAAGTTGGTAGGGAATGTCTGAAACTTTGACCCCTAATAACTCGTCTGTTTTTCGTCCGATTAAGCTGAAATTTGGAACGTTTGTAGAGCCCATCCATACAAACATGCCTGCACAATCCAGGATGCGGTCAATGGAATAGCACGTGCCCTATGGGGCGCCAAACATTCAATAAATAAACCTTTTTACGCCTACAGCAGCCAAAGGAAAGCACCCTCGGTGCTGCAAATTTATGCGCATGCGCAGATCATTAATGTCTACAAACGTAAAGGGTAGTCAAGGGACTCGAGGCAAGGCGTCCTCCTGAAAATGGGTCCTCAAATTTGCATTGCACCCTATGGAATTTTGGGCGGGAAAACGTAAATACCCTAATAACTCAATCAGTTCGCAACAGACAAGCGCGCTTTTTATAGGGTTTATAGGTCTTAGGGAGGTACATTTCCGTGCCAAATTGTATGGCGCTGCTTGCAGTACAAGCAAAGATATAAGGACTGGAAATGCGTCCCTAGGTCTCGTCTGCTGAACAAAGAGATTAAAAGTCACTAAAGGTGACCTTCGCCGATCGAGCTGAAACTAGCACCAAACATTGTCCTAGTACCATAGTACATAAAACAATATTTGTCAGAAAATTCGGACTGTGCGTTAGTAAGTTATTAGGGGTCAAACATTAGCAAATATCAACTTTCAGGGGCCATAACTCGAAAAAGGGGCGATAAGAATTTTTGGGCACTTGGCCCCAGGGAGTCATTGGTCCAGACCTTTCGTCTGGCACCAGTTCCATCCCGATCGGTGAAGGTCGCATTAGGCTCAAACTTGCAGTCCAAAGTTGGTAGGGAATGTCTGAAACTTTGACCCCTAATAACTCGTCTGTTTTTCGTCCGATTAAGCTGAAATTTGGAACGTTTGTAGAGCCCATCCATACAAACATGCCTGCACAATCCAGGATGCGGTCAATGGAATAGCACGTGCCCTATGGGGCGCCAAACATTCAATAAATAAACCTTTTTACGCCTACAGCAGCCAAAGGAAAGCACCCTCGGTGCTGCAAATTTATGCGCATGCGCAGATCATTAATGTCTACAAACGTAAAGGGTAGTCAAGGGACTCGAGGCAAGGCGTCCTCCTGAAAATGGGTCCTCAAATTTGCATTGCACCCTATGGAATTTTGGGCGGGAAAACGTAAATACCCTAATAACTCAATCAGTTCGCAACAGACAAGCGCGCTTTTTATAGGGTTTATAGGTCTTAGGGAGGTACATTTCCGTGCCAAATTGTATGGCGCTGCTTGCAGTACAAGCAAAGATATAAGGACTGGAAATGCGTCCCTAGGTCTCGTCTGCTGAACAAAGAGATTAAAAGTCACTAAAGGTGACCTTCGCCGATCGAGCTGAAACTAGCACCAAACATTGTCCTAGTACCATAGTACATAAAACAATATTTGTCAGAAAATTCGGACTGTGCGTTAGTAAGTTATTAGGGGTCAAACATTAGCAAATATCAACTTTCAGGGGCCATAACTCGAAAAAGGGGCGATAAGAATTTTTGGGCACTTGGCCCCAGGGAGTCATTGGTCCAGACCTTTCGTCTGGCACCAGTTCCATCCCGATCGGTGAAGGTCGCATTAGGCTCAAACTTGCAGTCCAAAGTTGGTAGGGAATGTCTGAAACTTTGACCCCTAATAACTCGTCTGTTTTTCGTCCGATTAAGCTGAAATTTGGAACGTTTGTAGAGCCCATCCATACAAACATGCCTGCACAATCCAGGATGCGGTCAATGGAATAGCACGTGCCCTATGGGGCGCCAAACATTCAATAAATAAACCTTTTTACGCCTACAGCAGCCAAAGGAAAGCACCCTCGGTGCTGCAAATTTATGCGCATGCGCAGATCATTAATGTCTACAAACGTAAAGGGTAGTCAAGGGACTCGAGGCAAGGCGTCCTCCTGAAAATGGGTCCTCAAATTTGCATTGCACCCTATGGAATTTTGGGCGGGAAAACGTAAATACCCTAATAACTCAATCAGTTCGCAACAGACAAGCGCGCTTTTTATAGGGTTTATAGGTCTTAGGGAGGTACATTTCCGTGCCAAATTGTATGGCGCTGCTTGCAGTACAAGCAAAGATATAAGGACTGGAAATGCGTCCCTAGGTCTCGTCTGCTGAACAAAGAGATTAAAAGTCACTAAAGGTGACCTTCGCCGATCGAGCTGAAACTAGCACCAAACATTGTCCTAGTACCATAGTACATAAAACAATATTTGTCAGAAAATTCGGACTGTGCGTTAGTAAGTTATTAGGGGTCAAACATTAGCAAATATCAACTTTCAGGAGCCATAACTCGAAAAAGGGGCGATAAGAATTTTTGGGCACTTGGCCCCAGGGAGTCATTGGTCCAGACCTTTCGTCTGGCACCAGTTCCATCCCGATCGGTGAAGGTCGCATTAGGCTCAAACTTGCAGTCCAAAGTTGGTAGGGAATGTCTGAAACTTTGACCCCTAATAACTCGTCTGTTTTTCGTCCGATTAAGCTGAAATTTGGAACGTTTGTAGAGCCCATCCATACAAACATGCCTGCACAATCCAGGATGCGGTCAATGGAATAGCACGTGCCCTATGGGGCGCCAAACATTCAATAAATAAACCTTTTTACGCCTACAGCAGCCAAAGGAAAGCACCCTCGGTGCTGCAAATTTATGCGCATGCGCAGATCATTAATGTCTACAAACGTAAAGGGTAGTCAAGGGACTCGAGGCAAGGCGTCCTCCTGAAAATGGGTCCTCAAATTTGCATTGCACCCTATGGAATTTTGGGCGGGAAAACGTAAATACCCTAATAACTCAATCAGTTCGCAACAGACAAGCGCGCTTTTTATAGGGTTTATAGGTCTTAGGGAGGTACATTTCCGTGCCAAATTGTATGGCGCTGCTTGCAGTACAAGCAAAGATATAAGGACTGGAAATGCGTCCCTAGGTCTCGTCTGCTGAACAAAGAGATTAAAAGTCACTAAAGGTGACCTTCGCCGATCGAGCTGAAACTAGCACCAAACATTGTCCTAGTACCATAGTACATAAAACAATATTTGTCAGAAAATTCGGACTGTGCGTTAGTAAGTTATTAGGGGTCAAACATTAGCAAATATCAACTTTCAGGGGCCATAACTCGAAAAAGGGGCGATAAGAATTTTTGGGCACTTGGCCCCAGGGAGTCATTGGTCCAGACCTTTCGTCTGGCACCAGTTCCATCCCGATCGGTGAAGGTCGCATTAGGCTCAAACTTGCAGTCCAAAGTTGGTAGGGAATGTCTGAAACTTTGACCCCTAATAACTCGTCTGTTTTTCGTCCGATTAAGCTGAAATTTGGAACGTTTGTAGAGCCCATCCATACAAACATGCCTGCACAATCCAGGATGCGGTCAATGGAATAGCACGTGCCCTATGGGGCGCCAAACATTCAATAAATAAACCTTTTTACGCCTACAGCAGCCAAAGGAAAGCACCCTCGGTGCTGCAAATTTATGCGCATGCGCAGATCATTAATGTCTACAAACGTAAAGGGTAGTCAAGGGACTCGAGGCAAGGCGTCCTCCTGAAAATGGGTCCTCAAATTTGCATTGCACCCTATGGAATTTTGGGCGGGAAAACGTAAATACCCTAATAACTCAATCAGTTCGCAACAGACAAGCGCGCTTTTTATAGGGTTTATAGGTCTTAGGGAGGTACATTTCCGTGCCAAATTGTATGGCGCTGCTTGCAGTACAAGCAAAGATATAAGGACTGGAAATGCGTCCCTAGGTCTCGTCTGCTGAACAAAGAGATTAAAAGTCACTAAAGGTGACCTTCGCCGATCGAGCTGAAACTAGCACCAAACATTGTCCTAGTACCATAGTACATAAAACAATATTTGTCAGAAAATTCGGACTGTGCGTTAGTAAGTTATTAGGGGTCAAACATTAGCAAATATCAACTTTCAGGGGCCATAACTCGAAAAAGGGGCGATAAGAATTTTTGGGCACTTGGCCCCAGGGAGTCATTGGTCCAGACCTTTCGTCTGGCACCAGTTCCATCCCGATCGGTGAAGGTCGCATTAGGCTCAAACTTGCAGTCCAAAGTTGGTAGGGAATGTCTGAAACTTTGACCCCTAATAACTCGTCTGTTTTTCGTCCGATTAAGCTGAAATTTGGAACGTTTGTAGAGCCCATCCATACAAACATGCCTGCACAATCCAGGATGCGGTCAATGGAATAGCACGTGCCCTATGGGGCGCCAAACATTCAATAAATAAACCTTTTTACGCCTACAGCAGCCAAAGGAAAGCACCCTCGGTGCTGCAAATTTATGCGCATGCGCAGATCATTAATGTCTACAAACGTAAAGGGTAGTCAAGGGACTCGAGGCAAGGCGTCCTCCTGAAAATGGGTCCTCAAATTTGCATTGCACCCTATGGAATTTTGGGCGGGAAAACGTAAATACCCTAATAACTCAATCAGTTCGCAACAGACAAGCGCGCTTTTTATAGGGTTTATAGGTCTTAGGGAGGTACATTTCCGTGCCAAATTGTATGGCGCTGCTTGCAGTACAAGCAAAGATATAAGGACTGGAAATGCGTCCCTAGGTCTCGTCTGCTGAACAAAGAGATTAAAAGTCACTAAAGGTGACCTTCGCCGATCGAGCTGAAACTAGCACCAAACATTGTCCTAGTACCATAGTACATAAAACAATATTTGTCAGAAAATTCGGACTGTGCGTTAGTAAGTTATTAGGGGTCAAACATTAGCAAATATCAACTTTCAGGGGCCATAACTCGAAAAAGGGGCGATAAGAATTTTTGGGCACTTGGCCCCAGGGAGTCATTGGTCCAGACCTTTCGTCTGGCACCAGTTCCATCCCGATCGGTGAAGGTCGCATTAGGCTCAAACTTGCAGTCCAAAGTTGGTAGGGAATGTCTGAAACTTTGACCCCTAATAACTCGTCTGTTTTTCGTCCGATTAAGCTGAAATTTGGAACGTTTGTAGAGCCCATCCATACAAACATGCCTGCACAATCCAGGATGCGGTCAATGGAATAGCACGTGCCCTATGGGGCGCCAAACATTCAATAAATAAACCTTTTTACGCCTACAGCAGCCAAAGGAAAGCACCCTCGGTGCTGCAAATTTATGCGCATGCGCAGATCATTAATGTCTACAAACGTAAAGGGTAGTCAAGGGACTCGAGGCAAGGCGTCCTCCTGAAAATGGGTCCTCAAATTTGCATTGCACCCTATGGAATTTTGGGCGGGAAAACGTAAATACCCTAATAACTCAATCAGTTCGCAACAGACAAGCGCGCTTTTTATAGGGTTTATAGGTCTTAGGGAGGTACATTTCCGTGCCAAATTGTATGGCGCTGCTTGCAGTACAAGCAAAGATATAAGGACTGGAAATGCGTCCCTAGGTCTCGTCTGCTGAACAAAGAGATTAAAAGTCACTAAAGGTGACCTTCGCCGATCGAGCTGAAACTAGCACCAAACATTGTCCTAGTACCATAGTACATAAAACAATATTTGTCAGAAAATTCGGACTGTGCGTTAGTAAGTTATTAGGGGTCAAACATTAGCAAATATCAACTTTCAGGGGCCATAACTCGAAAAAGGGGCGATAAGAATTTTTGGGCACTTGGCCCCAGGGAGTCATTGGTCCAGACCTTTCGTCTGGCACCAGTTCCATCCCGATCGGTGAAGGTCGCATTAGGCTCAAACTTGCAGTCCAAAGTTGGTAGGGAATGTCTGAAACTTTGACCCCTAATAACTCGTCTGTTTTTCGTCCGATTAAGCTGAAATTTGGAACGTTTGTAGAGCCCATCCATACAAACATGCCTGCACAATCCAGGATGCGGTCAATGGAATAGCACGTGCCCTATGGGGCGCCAAACATTCAATAAATAAACCTTTTTACGCCTACAGCAGCCAAAGGAAAGCACCCTCGGTGCTGCAAATTTATGCGCATGCGCAGATCATTAATGTCTACAAACGTAAAGGGTAGTCAAGGGACTCGAGGCAAGGCGTCCTCCTGAAAATGGGTCCTCAAATTTGCATTGCACCCTATGGAATTTTGGGCGGGAAAACGTAAATACCCTAATAACTCAATCAGTTCGCAACAGACAAGCGCGCTTTTTATAGGGTTTATAGGTCTTAGGGAGGTACATTTCCGTGCCAAATTGTATGGCGCTGCTTGCAGTACAAGCAAAGATATAAGGACTGGAAATGCGTCCCTAGGTCTCGTCTGCTGAACAAAGAGATTGAAAGTCACTAAAGGTGACCTTCGCCGATCGAGCTGAAACTAGCACCAAACATTGTCCTAGTACCATAGTACATAAAACAATATTTGTCAGAAAATTCGGACTGTGCGTTAGTAAGTTATTAGGGGTCAAACATTAGCAAATATCAACTTTCAGGGGCCATAACTCGAAAAAGGGGCGATAAGAATTTTTGGGCACTTGGCCCCAGGGAGTCATTGGTCCAGACCTTTCGTCTGGCACCAGTTCCATCCCGATCGGTGAAGGTCGCATTAGGCTCAAACTTGCAGTCCAAAGTTGGTAGGGAATGTCTGAAACTTTGACCCCTAATAACTCGTCTGTTTTTCGTCCGATTAAGCTGAAATTTGGAACGTTTGTAGAGCCCATCCATACAAACATGCCTGCACAATCCAGGATGCGGTCAATGGAATAGCACGTGCCCTATGGGGCGCCAAACATTCAATAAATAAACCTTTTTACGCCTACAGCAGCCAAAGGAAAGCACCCTCGGTGCTGCAAATTTATGCGCATGCGCAGATCATTAATGTCTACAAACGTAAAGGGTAGTCAAGGGACTCGAGGCAAGGCGTCCTCCTGAAAATGGGTCCTCAAATTTGCATTGCACCCTATGGAATTTTGGGCGGGAAAACGTAAATACCCTAATAACTCAATCAGTTCGCAACAGACAAGCGCGCTTTTTATAGGGTTTATAGGTCTTAGGGAGGTACATTTCCGTGCCAAATTGTATGGCGCTGCTTGCAGTACAAGCAAAGATATAAGGACTGGAAATGCGTCCCTAGGTCTCGTCTGCTGAACAAAGAGATTGAAAGTCACTAAAGGTGACCTTCGCCGATCGAGCTGAAACTAGCACCAAACATTGTCCTAGTACCATAGTACATAAAACAATATTTGTCAGAAAATTCGGACTGTGCGTTAGTAAGTTATTAGGGGTCAAACATTAGCAAATATCAACTTTCAGGGGCCATAACTCGAAAAAGGGGCGATAAGAATTTTTGGGCACTTGGCCCCAGGGAGTCATTGGTCCAGACCTTTCGTCTGGCACCAGTTCCATCCCGATCGGTGAAGGTCGCATTAGGCTCAAACTTGCAGTCCAAAGTTGGTAGGGAATGTCTGAAACTTTGACCCCTAATAACTCGTCTGTTTTTCGTCCGATTAAGCTGAAATTTGGAACGTTTGTAGAGCCCATCCATACAAACATGCCTGCACAATCCAGGATGCGGTCAATGGAATAGCACGTGCCCTATGGGGCGCCAAACATTCAATAAATAAACCTTTTTACGCCTACAGCAGCCAAAGGAAAGCACCCTCGGTGCTGCAAATTTATGCGCATGCGCAGATCATTAATGTCTACAAACGTAAAGGGTAGTCAAGGGACTCGAGGCAAGGCGTCCTCCTGAAAATGGGTCCTCAAATTTGCATTGCACCCTATGGAATTTTGGGCGGGAAAACGTAAATACCCTAATAACTCAATCAGTTCGCAACAGACAAGCGCGCTTTTTATAGGGTTTATAGGTCTTAGGGAGGTACATTTCCGTGCCAAATTGTATGGCGCTGCTTGCAGTACAAGCAAAGATATAAGGACTGGAAATGCGTCCCTAGGTCTCGTCTGCTGAACAAAGAGATTGAAAGTCACTAAAGGTGACCTTCGCCGATCGAGCTGAAACTAGCACCAAACATTGTCCTAGTACCATAGTACATAAAACAATATTTGTCAGAAAATTCGGACTGTGCGTTAGTAAGTTATTAGGGGTCAAACATTAGCAAATATCAACTTTCAGGGGCCATAACTCGAAAAAGGGGCGATAAGAATTTTTGGGCACTTGGCCCCAGGGAGTCATTGGTCCAGACCTTTCGTCTGGCACCAGTTCCATCCCGATCGGTGAAGGTCGCATTAGGCTCAAACTTGCAGTCCAAAGTTGGTAGGGAATGTCTGAAACTTTGACCCCTAATAACTCGTCTGTTTTTCGTCCGATTAAGCTGAAATTTGGAACGTTTGTAGAGCCCATCCATACAAACATGCCTGCACAATCCAGGATGCGGTCAATGGAATAGCACGTGCCCTATGGGGCGCCAAACATTCAATAAATAAACCTTTTTACGCCTACAGCAGCCAAAGGAAAGCACCCTCGGTGCTGCAAATTTATGCGCATGCGCAGATCATTAATGTCTACAAACGTAAAGGGTAGTCAAGGGACTCGAGGCAAGGCGTCCTCCTGAAAATGGGTCCTCAAATTTGCATTGCACCCTATGGAATTTTGGGCGGGAAAACGTAAATACCCTAATAACTCAATCAGTTCGCAACAGACAAGCGCGCTTTTTATAGGGTTTATAGGTCTTAGGGAGGTACATTTCCGTGCCAAATTGTATGGCGCTGCTTGCAGTACAAGCAAAGATATAAGGACTGGAAATGCGTCCCTAGGTCTCGTCTGCTGAACAAAGAGATTAAAAGTCACTAAAGGTGACCTTCGCCGATCGAGCTGAAACTAGCACCAAACATTGTCCTAGTACCATAGTACATAAAACAATATTTGTCAGAAAATTCGGACTGTGCGTTAGTAAGTTATTAGGGGTCAAACATTAGCAAATATCAACTTTCAGGGGCCATAACTCGAAAAAGGGGCGATAAGAATTTTTGGGCACTTGGCCCCAGGGAGTCATTGGTCCAGACCTTTCGTCTGGCACCAGTTCCATCCCGATCGGTGAAGGTCGCATTAGGCTCAAACTTGCAGTCCAAAGTTGGTAGGGAATGTCTGAAACTTTGACCCCTAATAACTCGTCTGTTTTTCGTCCGATTAAGCTGAAATTTGGAACGTTTGTAGAGCCCATCCATACAAACATGCCTGCACAATCCAGGATGCGGTCAATGGAATAGCACGTGCCCTATGGGGCGCCAAACATTCAATAAATAAACCTTTTTACGCCTACAGCAGCCAAAGGAAAGCACCCTCGGTGCTGCAAATTTATGCGCATGCGCAGATCATTAATGTCTACAAACGTAAAGGGTAGTCAAGGGACTCGAGGCAAGGCGTCCTCCTGAAAATGGGTCCTCAAATTTGCATTGCACCCTATGGAATTTTGGGCGGGAAAACGTAAATACCCTAATAACTCAATCAGTTCGCAACAGACAAGCGCGCTTTTTATAGGGTTTATAGGTCTTAGGGAGGTACATTTCCGTGCCAAATTGTATGGCGCTGCTTGCAGTACAAGCAAAGATATAAGGACTGGAAATGCGTCCCTAGGTCTCGTCTGCTGAACAAAGAGATTAAAAGTCACTAAAGGTGACCTTCGCCGATCGAGCTGAAACTAGCACCAAACATTGTCCTAGTACCATAGTACATAAAACAATATTTGTCAGAAAATTCGGACTGTGCGTTAGTAAGTTATTAGGGGTCAAACATTAGCAAATATCAACTTTCAGGGGCCATAACTCGAAAAAGGGGCGATAAGAATTTTTGGGCACTTGGCCCCAGGGAGTCATTGGTCCAGACCTTTCGTCTGGCACCAGTTCCATCCCGATCGGTGAAGGTCGCATTAGGCTCAAACTTGCAGTCCAAAGTTGGTAGGGAATGTCTGAAACTTTGACCCCTAATAACTCGTCTGTTTTTCGTCCGATTAAGCTGAAATTTGGAACGTTTGTAGAGCCCATCCATACAAACATGCCTGCACAATCCAGGATGCGGTCAATGGAATAGCACGTGCCCTATGGGGCGCCAAACATTCAATAAATAAACCTTTTTACGCCTACAGCAGCCAAAGGAAAGCACCCTCGGTGCTGCAAATTTATGCGCATGCGCAGATCATTAATGTCTACAAACGTAAAGGGTAGTCAAGGGACTCGAGGCAAGGCGTCCTCCTGAAAATGGGTCCTCAAATTTGCATTGCACCCTATGGAATTTTGGGCGGGAAAACGTAAATACCCTAATAACTCAATCAGTTCGCAACAGACAAGCGCGCTTTTTATAGGGTTTATAGGTCTTAGGGAGGTACATTTCCGTGCCAAATTGTATGGCGCTGCTTGCAGTACAAGCAAAGATATAAGGACTGGAAATGCGTCCCTAGGTCTCGTCTGCTGAACAAAGAGATTAAAAGTCACTAAAGGTGACCTTCGCCGATCGAGCTGAAACTAGCACCAAACATTGTCCTAGTACCATAGTACATAAAACAATATTTGTCAGAAAATTCGGACTGTGCGTTAGTAAGTTATTAGGGGTCAAACATTAGCAAATATCAACTTTCAGGGGCCATAACTCGAAAAAGGGGCGATAAGAATTTTTGGGCACTTGGCCCCAGGGAGTCATTGGTCCAGACCTTTCGTCTGGCACCAGTTCCATCCCGATCGGTGAAGGTCGCATTAGGCTCAAACTTGCAGTCCAAAGTTGGTAGGGAATGTCTGAAACTTTGACCCCTAATAACTCGTCTGTTTTTCGTCCGATTAAGCTGAAATTTGGAACGTTTGTAGAGCCCATCCATACAAACATGCCTGCACAATCCAGGATGCGGTCAATGGAATAGCACGTGCCCTATGGGGCGCCAAACATTCAATAAATAAACCTTTTTACGCCTACAGCAGCCAAAGGAAAGCACCCTCGGTGCTGCAAATTTATGCGCATGCGCAGATCATTAATGTCTACAAACGTAAAGGGTAGTCAAGGGACTCGAGGCAAGGCGTCCTCCTGAAAATGGGTCCTCAAATTTGCATTGCACCCTATGGAATTTTGGGCGGGAAAACGTAAATACCCTAATAACTCAATCAGTTCGCAACAGACAAGCGCGCTTTTTATAGGGTTTATAGGTCTTAGGGAGGTACATTTCCGTGCCAAATTGTATGGCGCTGCTTGCAGTACAAGCAAAGATATAAGGACTGGAAATGCGTCCCTAGGTCTCGTCTGCTGAACAAAGAGATTAAAAGTCACTAAAGGTGACCTTCGCCGATCGAGCTGAAACTAGCACCAAACATTGTCCTAGTACCATAGTACATAAAACAATATTTGTCAGAAAATTCGGACTGTGCGTTAGTAAGTTATTAGGGGTCAAACATTAGCAAATATCAACTTTCAGGGGCCATAACTCGAAAAAGGGGCGATAAGAATTTTTGGGCACTTGGCCCCAGGGAGTCATTGGTCCAGACCTTTCGTCTGGCACCAGTTCCATCCCGATCGGTGAAGGTCGCATTAGGCTCAAACTTGCAGTCCAAAGTTGGTAGGGAATGTCTGAAACTTTGACCCCTAATAACTCGTCTGTTTTTCGTCCGATTAAGCTGAAATTTGGAACGTTTGTAGAGCCCATCCATACAAACATGCCTGCACAATCCAGGATGCGGTCAATGGAATAGCACGTGCCCTATGGGGCGCCAAACATTCAATAAATAAACCTTTTTACGCCTACAGCAGCCAAAGGAAAGCACCCTCGGTGCTGCAAATTTATGCGCATGCGCAGATCATTAATGTCTACAAACGTAAAGGGTAGTCAAGGGACTCGAGGCAAGGCGTCCTCCTGAAAATGGGTCCTCAAATTTGCATTGCACCCTATGGAATTTTGGGCGGGAAAACGTAAATACCCTAATAACTCAATCAGTTCGCAACAGACAAGCGCGCTTTTTATAGGGTTTATAGGTCTTAGGGAGGTACATTTCCGTGCCAAATTGTATGGCGCTGCTTGCAGTACAAGCAAAGATATAAGGACTGGAAATGCGTCCCTAGGTCTCGTCTGCTGAACAAAGAGATTAAAAGTCACTAAAGGTGACCTTCGCCGATCGAGCTGAAACTAGCACCAAACATTGTCCTAGTACCATAGTACATAAAACAATATTTGTCAGAAAATTCGGACTGTGCGTTAGTAAGTTATTAGGGGTCAAACATTAGCAAATATCAACTTTCAGGGGCCATAACTCGAAAAAGGGGCGATAAGAATTTTTGGGCACTTGGCCCCAGGGAGTCATTGGTCCAGACCTTTCGTCTGGCACCAGTTCCATCCCGATCGGTGAAGGTCGCATTAGGCTCAAACTTGCAGTCCAAAGTTGGTAGGGAATGTCTGAAACTTTGACCCCTAATAACTCGTCTGTTTTTCGTCCGATTAAGCTGAAATTTGGAACGTTTGTAGAGCCCATCCATACAAACATGCCTGCACAATCCAGGATGCGGTCAATGGAATAGCACGTGCCCTATGGGGCGCCAAACATTCAATAAATAAACCTTTTTACGCCTACAGCAGCCAAAGGAAAGCACCCTCGGTGCTGCAAATTTATGCGCATGCGCAGATCATTAATGTCTACAAACGTAAAGGGTAGTCAAGGGACTCGAGGCAAGGCGTCCTCCTGAAAATGGGTCCTCAAATTTGCATTGCACCCTATGGAATTTTGGGCGGGAAAACGTAAATACCCTAATAACTCAATCAGTTCGCAACAGACAAGCGCGCTTTTTATAGGGTTTATAGGTCTTAGGGAGGTACATTTCCGTGCCAAATTGTATGGCGCTGCTTGCAGTACAAGCAAAGATATAAGGACTGGAAATGCGTCCCTAGGTCTCGTCTGCTGAACAAAGAGATTAAAAGTCACTAAAGGTGACCTTCGCCGATCGAGCTGAAACTAGCACCAAACATTGTCCTAGTACCATAGTACATAAAACAATATTTGTCAGAAAATTCGGACTGTGCGTTAGTAAGTTATTAGGGGTCAAACATTAGCAAATATCAACTTTCAGGGGCCATAACTCGAAAAAGGGGCGATAAGAATTTTTGGGCACTTGGCCCCAGGGAGTCATTGGTCCAGACCTTTCGTCTGGCACCAGTTCCATCCCGATCGGTGAAGGTCGCATTAGGCTCAAACTTGCAGTCCAAAGTTGGTAGGGAATGTCTGAAACTTTGACCCCTAATAACTCGTCTGTTTTTCGTCCGATTAAGCTGAAATTTGGAACGTTTGTAGAGCCCATCCATACAAACATGCCTGCACAATCCAGGATGCGGTCAATGGAATAGCACGTGCCCTATGGGGCGCCAAACATTCAATAAATAAACCTTTTTACGCCTACAGCAGCCAAAGGAAAGCACCCTCGGTGCTGCAAATTTATGCGCATGCGCAGATCATTAATGTCTACAAACGTAAAGGGTAGTCAAGGGACTCGAGGCAAGGCGTCCTCCTGAAAATGGGTCCTCAAATTTGCATTGCACCCTATGGAATTTTGGGCGGGAAAACGTAAATACCCTAATAACTCAATCAGTTCGCAACAGACAAGCGCGCTTTTTATAGGGTTTATAGGTCTTAGGGAGGTACATTTCCGTGCCAAATTGTATGGCGCTGCTTGCAGTACAAGCAAAGATATAAGGACTGGAAATGCGTCCCTAGGTCTCGTCTGCTGAACAAAGAGATTAAAAGTCACTAAAGGTGACCTTCGCCGATCGAGCTGAAACTAGCACCAAACATTGTCCTAGTACCATAGTACATAAAACAATATTTGTCAGAAAATTCGGACTGTGCGTTAGTAAGTTATTAGGGGTCAAACATTAGCAAATATCAACTTTCAGGGGCCATAACTCGAAAAAGGGGCGATAAGAATTTTTGGGCACTTGGCCCCAGGGAGTCATTGGTCCAGACCTTTCGTCTGGCACCAGTTCCATCCCGATCGGTGAAGGTCGCATTAGGCTCAAACTTGCAGTCCAAAGTTGGTAGGGAATGTCTGAAACTTTGACCCCTAATAACTCGTCTGTTTTTCGTCCGATTAAGCTGAAATTTGGAACGTTTGTAGAGCCCATCCATACAAACATGCCTGCACAATCCAGGATGCGGTCAATGGAATAGCACGTGCCCTATGGGGCGCCAAACATTCAATAAATAAACCTTTTTACGCCTACAGCAGCCAAAGGAAAGCACCCTCGGTGCTGCAAATTTATGCGCATGCGCAGATCATTAATGTCTACAAACGTAAAGGGTAGTCAAGGGACTCGAGGCAAGGCGTCCTCCTGAAAATGGGTCCTCAAATTTGCATTGCACCCTATGGAATTTTGGGCGGGAAAACGTAAATACCCTAATAACTCAATCAGTTCGCAACAGACAAGCGCGCTTTTTATAGGGTTTATAGGTCTTAGGGAGGTACATTTCCGTGCCAAATTGTATGGCGCTGCTTGCAGTACAAGCAAAGATATAAGGACTGGAAATGCGTCCCTAGGTCTCGTCTGCTGAACAAAGAGATTAAAAGTCACTAAAGGTGACCTTCGCCGATCGAGCTGAAACTAGCACCAAACATTGTCCTAGTACCATAGTACATAAAACAATATTTGTCAGAAAATTCGGACTGTGCGTTAGTAAGTTATTAGGGGTCAAACATTAGCAAATATCAACTTTCAGGGGCCATAACTCGAAAAAGGGGCGATAAGAATTTTTGGGCACTTGGCCCCAGGGAGTCATTGGTCCAGACCTTTCGTCTGGCACCAGTTCCATCCCGATCGGTGAAGGTCGCATTAGGCTCAAACTTGCAGTCCAAAGTTGGTAGGGAATGTCTGAAACTTTGACCCCTAATAACTCGTCTGTTTTTCGTCCGATTAAGCTGAAATTTGGAACGTTTGTAGAGCCCATCCATACAAACATGCCTGCACAATCCAGGATGCGGTCAATGGAATAGCACGTGCCCTATGGGGCGCCAAACATTCAATAAATAAACCTTTTTACGCCTACAGCAGCCAAAGGAAAGCACCCTCGGTGCTGCAAATTTATGCGCATGCGCAGATCATTAATGTCTACAAACGTAAAGGGTAGTCAAGGGACTCGAGGCAAGGCGTCCTCCTGAAAATGGGTCCTCAAATTTGCATTGCACCCTATGGAATTTTGGGCGGGAAAACGTAAATACCCTAATAACTCAATCAGTTCGCAACAGACAAGCGCGCTTTTTATAGGGTTTATAGGTCTTAGGGAGGTACATTTCCGTGCCAAATTGTATGGCGCTGCTTGCAGTACAAGCAAAGATATAAGGACTGGAAATGCGTCCCTAGGTCTCGTCTGCTGAACAAAGAGATTAAAAGTCACTAAAGGTGACCTTCGCCGATCGAGCTGAAACTAGCACCAAACATTGTCCTAGTACCATAGTACATAAAACAATATTTGTCAGAAAATTCGGACTGTGCGTTAGTAAGTTATTAGGGGTCAAACATTAGCAAATATCAACTTTCAGGGGCCATAACTCGAAAAAGGGGCGATAAGAATTTTTGGGCACTTGGCCCCAGGGAGTCATTGGTCCAGACCTTTCGTCTGGCACCAGTTCCATCCCGATCGGTGAAGGTCGCATTAGGCTCAAACTTGCAGTCCAAAGTTGGTAGGGAATGTCTGAAACTTTGACCCCTAATAACTCGTCTGTTTTTCGTCCGATTAAGCTGAAATTTGGAACGTTTGTAGAGCCCATCCATACAAACATGCCTGCACAATCCAGGATGCGGTCAATGGAATAGCACGTGCCCTATGGGGCGCCAAACATTCAATAAATAAACCTTTTTACGCCTACAGCAGCCAAAGGAAAGCACCCTCGGTGCTGCAAATTTATGCGCATGCGCAGATCATTAATGTCTACAAACGTAAAGGGTAGTCAAGGGACTCGAGGCAAGGCGTCCTCCTGAAAATGGGTCCTCAAATTTGCATTGCACCCTATGGAATTTTGGGCGGGAAAACGTAAATACCCTAATAACTCAATCAGTTCGCAACAGACAAGCGCGCTTTTTATAGGGTTTATAGGTCTTAGGGAGGTACATTTCCGTGCCAAATTGTATGGCGCTGCTTGCAGTACAAGCAAAGATATAAGGACTGGAAATGCGTCCCTAGGTCTCGTCTGCTGAACAAAGAGATTAAAAGTCACTAAAGGTGACCTTCGCCGATCGAGCTGAAACTAGCACCAAACATTGTCCTAGTACCATAGTACATAAAACAATATTTGTCAGAAAATTCGGACTGTGCGTTAGTAAGTTATTAGGGGTCAAACATTAGCAAATATCAACTTTCAGGGGCCATAACTCGAAAAAGGGGCGATAAGAATTTTTGGGCACTTGGCCCCAGGGAGTCATTGGTCCAGACCTTTCGTCTGGCACCAGTTCCATCCCGATCGGTGAAGGTCGCATTAGGCTCAAACTTGCAGTCCAAAGTTGGTAGGGAATGTCTGAAACTTTGACCCCTAATAACTCGTCTGTTTTTCGTCCGATTAAGCTGAAATTTGGAACGTTTGTAGAGCCCATCCATACAAACATGCCTGCACAATCCAGGATGCGGTCAATGGAATAGCACGTGCCCTATGGGGCGCCAAACATTCAATAAATAAACCTTTTTACGCCTACAGCAGCCAAAGGAAAGCACCCTCGGTGCTGCAAATTTATGCGCATGCGCAGATCATTAATGTCTACAAACGTAAAGGGTAGTCAAGGGACTCGAGGCAAGGCGTCCTCCTGAAAATGGGTCCTCAAATTTGCATTGCACCCTATGGAATTTTGGGCGGGAAAACGTAAATACCCTAATAACTCAATCAGTTCGCAACAGACAAGCGCGCTTTTTATAGGGTTTATAGGTCTTAGGGAGGTACATTTCCGTGCCAAATTGTATGGCGCTGCTTGCAGTACAAGCAAAGATATAAGGACTGGAAATGCGTCCCTAGGTCTCGTCTGCTGAACAAAGAGATTGAAAGTCACTAAAGGTGACCTTCGCCGATCGAGCTGAAACTAGCACCAAACATTGTCCTAGTACCATAGTACATAAAACAATATTTGTCAGAAAATTCGGACTGTGCGTTAGTAAGTTATTAGGGGTCAAACATTAGCAAATATCAACTTTCAGGGGCCATAACTCGAAAAAGGGGCGATAAGAATTTTTGGGCACTTGGCCCCAGGGAGTCATTGGTCCAGACCTTTCGTCTGGCACCAGTTCCATCCCGATCGGTGAAGGTCGCATTAGGCTCAAACTTGCAGTCCAAAGTTGGTAGGGAATGTCTGAAACTTTGACCCCTAATAACTCGTCTGTTTTTCGTCCGATTAAGCTGAAATTTGGAACGTTTGTAGAGCCCATCCATACAAACATGCCTGCACAATCCAGGATGCGGTCAATGGAATAGCACGTGCCCTATGGGGCGCCAAACATTCAATAAATAAACCTTTTTACGCCTACAGCAGCCAAAGGAAAGCACCCTCGGTGCTGCAAATTTATGCGCATGCGCAGATCATTAATGTCTACAAACGTAAAGGGTAGTCAAGGGACTCGAGGCAAGGCGTCCTCCTGAAAATGGGTCCTCAAATTTGCATTGCACCCTATGGAATTTTGGGCGGGAAAACGTAAATACCCTAATAACTCAATCAGTTCGCAACAGACAAGCGCGCTTTTTATAGGGTTTATAGGTCTTAGGGAGGTACATTTCCGTGCCAAATTGTATGGCGCTGCTTGCAGTACAAGCAAAGATATAAGGACTGGAAATGCGTCCCTAGGTCTCGTCTGCTGAACAAAGAGATTAAAAGTCACTAAAGGTGACCTTCGCCGATCGAGCTGAAACTAGCACCAAACATTGTCCTAGTACCATAGTACATAAAACAATATTTGTCAGAAAATTCGGACTGTGCGTTAGTAAGTTATTAGGGGTCAAACATTAGCAAATATCAACTTTCAGGGGCCATAACTCGAAAAAGGGGCGATAAGAATTTTTGGGCACTTGGCCCCAGGGAGTCATTGGTCCAGACCTTTCGTCTGGCACCAGTTCCATCCCGATCGGTGAAGGTCGCATTAGGCTCAAACTTGCAGTCCAAAGTTGGTAGGGAATGTCTGAAACTTTGACCCCTAATAACTCGTCTGTTTTTCGTCCGATTAAGCTGAAATTTGGAACGTTTGTAGAGCCCATCCATACAAACATGCCTGCACAATCCAGGATGCGGTCAATGGAATAGCACGTGCCCTATGGGGCGCCAAACATTCAATAAATAAACCTTTTTACGCCTACAGCAGCCAAAGGAAAGCACCCTCGGTGCTGCAAATTTATGCGCATGCGCAGATCATTAATGTCTACAAACGTAAAGGGTAGTCAAGGGACTCGAGGCAAGGCGTCCTCCTGAAAATGGGTCCTCAAATTTGCATTGCACCCTATGGAATTTTGGGCGGGAAAACGTAAATACCCTAATAACTCAATCAGTTCGCAACAGACAAGCGCGCTTTTTATAGGGTTTATAGGTCTTAGGGAGGTACATTTCCGTGCCAAATTGTATGGCGCTGCTTGCAGTACAAGCAAAGATATAAGGACTGGAAATGCGTCCCTAGGTCTCGTCTGCTGAACAAAGAGATTAAAAGTCACTAAAGGTGACCTTCGCCGATCGAGCTGAAACTAGCACCAAACATTGTCCTAGTACCATAGTACATAAAACAATATTTGTCAGAAAATTCGGACTGTGCGTTAGTAAGTTATTAGGGGTCAAACATTAGCAAATATCAACTTTCAGGGGCCATAACTCGAAAAAGGGGCGATAAGAATTTTTGGGCACTTGGCCCCAGGGAGTCATTGGTCCAGACCTTTCGTCTGGCACCAGTTCCATCCCGATCGGTGAAGGTCGCATTAGGCTCAAACTTGCAGTCCAAAGTTGGTAGGGAATGTCTGAAACTTTGACCCCTAATAACTCGTCTGTTTTTCGTCCGATTAAGCTGAAATTTGGAACGTTTGTAGAGCCCATCCATACAAACATGCCTGCACAATCCAGGATGCGGTCAATGGAATAGCACGTGCCCTATGGGGCGCCAAACATTCAATAAATAAACCTTTTTACGCCTACAGCAGCCAAAGGAAAGCACCCTCGGTGCTGCAAATTTATGCGCATGCGCAGATCATTAATGTCTACAAACGTAAAGGGTAGTCAAGGGACTCGAGGCAAGGCGTCCTCCTGAAAATGGGTCCTCAAATTTGCATTGCACCCTATGGAATTTTGGGCGGGAAAACGTAAATACCCTAATAACTCAATCAGTTCGCAACAGACAAGCGCGCTTTTTATAGGGTTTATAGGTCTTAGGGAGGTACATTTCCGTGCCAAATTGTATGGCGCTGCTTGCAGTACAAGCAAAGATATAAGGACTGGAAATGCGTCCCTAGGTCTCGTCTGGCTGAACAAAGAGATTAAAAGTCACTAAAGGTGACCTTCGCCGATCGAGCTGAAACTAGCACCAAACATTGTCCTAGTACCATAGTACATAAAACAATATTTGTCAGAAAATTCGGACTGTGCGTTAGTAAGTTATTAGGGGTCAAACATTAGCAAAT